>CAUJAO010000072.1:0-51767 GCA_963082485.1 Eudonia mercurella
AACTTCTTTTAATGTGTGAATTGTGTGATTGATTTATTTTGCAATACCTACATGGAAGTTCGGTCGTTGGTCGTACTTTAAATACCTAAATTTGATCTTTCATTTGTAAGGAAAGATAGTTGTAACTTCATATTCTTCATTCATGTGCGATAGACTTATTTTGTAATACGTAGGTAAGAATTGGAATTGCGCTCATTCCTACATAACACACTTATCATAACATAGGTAAGTGGATGTTATCGATAGTTGTTAGACTTAACTGCGTACGCAAGACATTAATTTCGATTCAGTTGTAAAGGAAAAATAGGTAAATGGGGTCTCACTTATTCCAGACTGAACGTAGGCATCGGCATTTATCGCTCTCAGCAGACGCGATCGGACTGGCAGCCGTTGCCGATGCCTACGTTCGTTGACCCGTCGCGACGTGTCGACGGCCGCCAGTCCGAGTTTGCACGTAGTAAAAAATTGTTATTTTTATTAGTTTTCTATTTATTTTTTTGTTGCTTTAAAATAAATTTGATACCTTACGAATAAACTAATTTAAATTTACTAAATGCGTTATGTATTTATTAAATTAAAATTGAAAAAAATACACTTTTTTTTTTTGTCACTTTTATGTTCAAAACCTTTGACCTGACCAACCCCTGTCGGATTTGGCATTACTTTTCAGTCACCTTATATATACAGCTTGGTCAAAATTATTTAAAGAATGTTTTTGACTGAAACTAATTTGTAGACGTTTGTGGTAATATAACTGCAATTAATCAAAAACTGTTGATTATAAAGGACAATAAATTAAAAATGTTTCCTACAAATAATATAAGATTTTTTTTTCATTTATACTTTATTTATATAACAAATACGATTCTACGGATTGTTTACTCTGGTAAAATCATGTTTAAAACCTCACTAGGAAGAGCAGTCTTATATTTTCTTAAAAACCTTGAGCATGAAATGACAGGATCTAAAGATATAAAAAAAATAATTAAAAATATCGACGAGAGTGTCTTTCCTCGAAGTTTTGCGTGCGTTAAATTCTCTAATCTTTTTAAAATCTTTATTTCTTGCATCCAGGGCTTCTTCGCTCAAATGACCTTTAGGCATTATAGCATTTGATACGATAGAAGGACCGTGTATTTATACTTTATGAGCGGTGGTGGGCATATTATACCAAGGGTACAGGCGAGTATACAAATAAGCCGTCTCAGTGCAGTAACTTTTAAACTTTTCAACATTGATCTTGTGACCGCTGGCTAAAGTTTTCAAAGTTACACTAAACCTCTTAATCAATTCTTGGTTCACACCCATTATTTGAGAAGATTGCTCGGGGTTTGAAAAAAACCGTCTGGCTGAATTTCCAACATTAGTATTTCCATAATCGGCTTTGGGTAAATCCACAAGTAATCCAGTAATATTTCTAAATTCACGTTCGATGGATCTTTTTCGGTCCTCGATTATTGCCTTCGTTTCTCGAGATTGCCTCCATTCTTGTGTCGTTAATTTGTAAGCGATATGTAAACAGCACTCGAAAAACTTTATCCAACAATGAAGAACACTCAGACCAATTGACATGGCTGATTCATTCGCAATAGGTTTTATCAGCACAGCATCAATGTCATTAAAATTTTTAGAAGATTCATGATCATGACACAACAAGCATCTCATTGCAGACTTATTGTCAGTCAAACTATTGCAGATTTTACCATCAATCATAGTGAAAGTAACACATGCTTTACTGTGAATTCACGGCCATTGATATTTATTACACTAGGAACGAGTTGTAATATTTCTGTGTCTAGTTCTGTCTTAATAGCTTTAACAAGATTACAGATTCTTGCTTAAAGTAAATGTTTATACGAGTAGGTCGACAAAATCTTGGAGACGAAGACTGTAAGTTAAACATATAATTTTACTTTTCGAATCGTTGGTAATAAGTTTCAAAGGGACCAAACATGTTAAAAAAACAAATTTATCATCGCTAGATGTGGCCTGAAATTTCTGCATGTACTGGCTATGGCCTGAGCTACCATCAAAGCGATTCATTGACTAGATTTCATTCATTCATTAGATAAAAGAGTAAATTCTGTCTCAGATATTACTTGCAAAACATCTGTTTGTGCTGCAAGCAAGCGACTAGCAGTATGGTCGAGATAATTTTGAAGCGGTACTCGCGCAATAGTTTCAGTAACTTCAATATTTTCGGGATAACATTAACGTTTGGTTTCTTGTACACGTTTATACGAAGGAAAAGTATGTGGCGCATAGCTACGTACTACGTTATATTGCTTTTTGCTTAATTTGGCTTCCGTCAACATAGATAGAGCCGATTGAGGAGATACTACCTTATGTTCAAATGCTATTTCTGAGGCTTTCGGTTGTGTGATATTCAAGCTGACTTTTACTTCGTAGTTTCATTTCAGCAGCAAAAAGCAGTTCATCAGCAGAAGTAGATGCACGTAAATTTTCAGTTTTCCTACGTTTACTACGCTCACTAGACTCAGCAAAGTCCTTCGCCGGCCTACCTGGGCTCACTTTATTCTTAAGATATTTAAAAAAAATGCAGAATCCATCTAACCAAGACAAATTATTTTGAAAGAATTTTATTGTCACTGTTCGATGAAGACCACTTAGCCTTGAAATGTTTAACAAAATAATGTAAGGTTTTTTAACTAAAGGTTGATCTGAAGCAGGGCAGTTGGTTTCAGCAATAATCATCTCCTCTAATTTTAAAATCTTGCTATCTAATTTCTTGTACTTTAGTGAAAACAATCTTTCACACATTTCTCTCCTTTTTATTGAGTAGTCTGTTACTCCTAAGGATAATAAACAAAAAAAACTATAAAATCAGCTAACATTCATCATAATCTGAATAAAATTATCTTAAATACGAACAGTTTAAATTGTGAATCCACTACCCCCTTACTTCTAAAACCTGCTATTTATAATAGGGGATTTTGCCCGAACTATACAAGTCATATCTGCATACAACATTACAACATGAGTCAACAGAAACCAATAATTGTTAGGGGAAAATCCCCCAATTGAAAAAAATAAATAAAAGCGAAATTGCATTTCCAAAACAAAGTGACATTTATATATATATTTTTTGCTAAATAACTTATTATCAAAACGGGTTACATTTATATGTTTTAAATACTACATACCTTCATCACCACTCATGATTTTTTTTATAAACTATGCGTTCTTAATTTTACAGAAATATTTATGTAAAGTCTAAACTAAACTTTTTTATTTACAATGAACAACAAGGAAAACAGAAAATAGGTAACGTTTGACGTGTCATATAAATAATACTAGACGACTGATTTTACTAAGTTTACCATAAACTAATGTAATATACCTTCAATTTATAAAATCGAAAAAAAAAATCAACTACCTACATTTTCAAAAAAGCCTTTTTGACCAAGCTGTCCTTTGTACAGGATCCACCGTGACGGGTCAACGGCTGCCAGTCCCATCGCGTCTGCTGAGAGCGATAAATGCCGATGTCTACGTTCAGTCTGGAATGAGTGAGACCCCATTTATTTTCCCTTTACAACTGAATTGAAATTAAGTGTCTTGCGTGCGCAGTTAAGTCTGACGACTACTATGTTATGATAAGTGTGTTATGTATGAATGAGCGCAATTCCAATTCTTACCTACGTATTACAAAATAAGTCAATCACACAATTCACACATTAAAACAAGTTACTACTATCTTTCATTACAAATGAAATATCAAATGTAGGTATCTAAAGTACGACCAACGACCGACCTTCTATGTAAATAAGTAAGTAGTAAATAAGTAAACAGCATATAATTGTCCCACTGCTGGGCAAAGGCTTCCATCATTGAAATCAAGTCATCGCTACAATTGATGGGTAATGGCTTTATCACCACGCTTGCCAGTTGCTAACTGCGGGTTGGTGATCACAAACCCGAGCTATGCATCGAAAAATCTGAAATACATTTTACCCGACCTGGGCATTGAACCCGGGACCTTCGAGTATAGGACCGAGCGCTCTGCCACTCGGCCACCGAGGCTATGTAGGTTTTTTTTTTGTACTGCCTCCTCCAACATGATCGGAGCTATTCGATGCTAATACTCTTCCATACAAGTTCCATCATTTTTGCCTCTCGCACTTCCATACTACATACTTCACATTCTTACATCCCTTTCATTCCTTGGCAGTGGGTGTTCTGCCTCTTTTAAGCCTATTCTGTACTTATTTTATACTTAATTATTTTTATAAGGTTTGGGTAAATTAGTTTTGACGTGACAACGTTTTATATGTAATTCGATAGAGCCGGCTGCACGCACGAAAAAACATGACTCATGCGACGTTACCTCGCTCGCTCGTTCGGGCCTGACCGTTACACTGATGATTTATATGCCGTTTTGTGGATCAAATCAAGCAGAATCCATTACTATAACAATTTTTAATCTGTTCTACGGGATAGCAAAGATATTGAGAGTTATGTAACTAAAAGTAAGGTTAGTTTGTATATATGAAATAAATAGCTAATACTATTTATTAGTAGCTTTTATCACTTTAATTTCAAGTATTTTGTTGTATTTTTATTTTTTAAATTTAAAATTATTTTCTAAATGAAGAATTTTATGAAATTTTTTTTTAAATTGTTTCGTTGTCACGTTCAACTATCGTCAGTAAACCGACTTTACAGACAACCAATTTTTTCAACACAGTCATGTTCTTCTTATGGCAAAATCTTACAAAAAAGCTTTTACTTAATTCTATCTTATACTATCCAGCTTTATTCCCTTTTTGGGCCATTCTTTCCCTTATATTCTATATCTAAATTTTGTATTTAAAAATTACAATCATTGACAATATATAGCTTAAAGTTAAATTATCTACTTATTACAATTTGAAATGGTTGAATATATAAGGTGACTGAAAACTAATGCAAAATCCGACAAGGGTTGGTCAGGTCAAAGGTTTTGAACATAAAAGTGACAAAAAAAAAAGAGTGTATTTTTTTCAATTTTAATTTAATAAAATACATAACGCATTTAGTAAATTTAAATAAGTTTATTTGTTAGGTATCAAATTTATTTTAAAGCAACAAAAAAAAAATAGAAAACATAAAAATAACGATTATTTACTACGTGCAAACTCGGACTGGCGGCCGTCGACCCGTCGCGACGGGTCAACGAACGTAGGCATCGGCAACGGCCGCCAGTCTGATCGCGTCTGCTGAGAGCGATAAATGCCGATGCCTACGTTCAGTCTGGAATGAGTGAGACTCCATTTACCTCTTTTTCTTTTACAACTGAATTGAAATTAATGTCTTGCGTACACAGTTAAGTCTAACAACTATCGATAACATCCACTTACCTATGTTATGATAAGTGTGTTATGTAGGAATGAGCGCAATTCCAATTCTTACCTACGTATTACAAAATAAGTCTATCGCACATGAATGAAGAATATGAAGTTACAACTATCTTTCCATACAAATTAAAGATCATATTTAGGTATTTAAAGTACGACCAACGACCGAACTTCCATGTAGGTATTGCAAAATAAGTCAATCACTCAATTCACACATTAAAAGAAGTTACGACTATCTTTCATTATCATTACAAATGAAATATCAAATGTAGGTATCTAAAGTACGACCAACGACCAAACTTCTATGTAGGTAAGTAAGTAAGTAAGTAAACAGCCTATAATTGTCCCACTGTTGGGCAAAGGCCTCCATCATTGAAATTAAGTCATCGCTACAATTGATGGGTAATGGCTTTATCACCACGCTTGCCAGTTGCCAACTACGGGTTGGTGGTCACAAACCCGAGCTATGCATCGAAAAATACGAAATACATTTTACACGACCTTGGAATTTAATCCGGGACCTTCAGGTATCGGACCGAGCGCTCTGCCACTCGGCCACCGAGGCTATGTAGATATTGCACAATAAGTCAATCACACAATTCACACATTAAAAGAAGTTACTACTATCTTTCATTATCATTACAAATGAAATATCAAATGTAGGTACGAATCTAAAGTACGACCACAGATTAGGTAATAGTTACTTCGTAACAGATAAATCACTCCCTACAAAAATTCGTATACCTACTGCGTTAATAGCCTACTCATTTCGTCGCGACGCGTCGGCGACCGCTGCGTGCTAAATTATACCTAATAGGCTCGACTATAGAGTTGTTATCGATTGGCAGCCGCGCGGCTTTGCTGCCATCGTAGTAATGATAGGGCTGTTGCTACGATAAAAATATTGTTCACACACAATAACTTGTACCTAAATTAATCTGTGTCTAAATGGCTTGTTTAAGCTTTGTAATGTAAATTAAAATGAATGATAAATTGAAAAGCTCAATTGTTTATGATCAGTATGAAAACATGGAACTCGGATTATAATGTTACCTATGATATTAAATGAATTACCTACTTAAAGTTATAAATCTTCATCATCATCAGTCCATAATATCCCACTGCTGGAATATAGATTTTCCTTCGTATGAAAGTGTTATGATATGAAATAGAACTGAGTGGGTATAGAGATGGATTATATTCCTTATTTTTTGTAAATAAGGAATATAATCCATAACTCGAGTATAAACACCCATAACTCGACTATAAAATAGGTAACCACATTCATCATACAAACTTTAATGCAGACATAGTCACAGGTCATTTATATTTGTCTGACGTGTCGTGTCGCGACGCGTCAGAACGGAATCGATTCCATACATACATTGTTTCATACATTTTTAGATTTATATTTTTATGTTGTGACTCAAAATCCGCCTTTAATGTTGAAAGTAAGTAATTAAAACCAACCTATTCTATTCTATAAATTCATCCAAATAAGTACGTATCTATAATGTACCTATACTTAAAATAGTTTCATTAGGTAGATACTTACCTTTCTTCATCAACAGGCAAACTAAAAAATTACAGGTTTTTATTCCTTTTGTTTGATTTACAATTATCAACTTTACAAAAATTGCCAGGTGGCATTGTTTTATTTTATTAAAACGCGATTTTTAATCACAACATTACTATTTACAATAATCTAAAACACACAAATGTCAATCAACATATATATTCTTATTCACTATTTACAATACTTATTTAATAATAACTATAGAATACAAATGATCGATGTTTTATGAATGACGCAACGTGCACAGCGAACGAGCGTACGATAACGAGCGCTTGCGACAGTCCACTGGCTTTTATATCGCCGGCGGTAAGCCGCTTGGTAGGTATCTAACGCGCGCAAGTACATGGAGTGACGTAGGCCTGGTACGACCAACGACCGAACTTCTTTATAGGTAAGTAAGTAGTAAGTAAGTGAACAGCCTATAATTGTCCCACTGCTGGGTAATAGCTTTATCACCACGCTTGCCAGTTGCCAACTGTGGGTTGGTGATCACAAACCCGAGCTATGCATCGAAAAATCCGAAATACATTTTACCGGACCTGGGAATTGAACCCGGGACCTTCGGGTATCGGACCGAGCGCTCTACCACTCGGCCACTGAGGCTATGTAGGTATTGCAAAATAGGTCAATCACATAATTCACACATTAAGAAATTACTACTATCTTTCATTTTACAAATTGAAAATCGAATGTAGGTATCTACGACCAAGCAATGGCCGACCGATGACAGATAAACAGCCTAAAGTTTACGTAGTAACTATTAAGTACCTAATCTGTGCTAAAGCGTTGTGATAAGACGTAATCGGACCAAGCGCTTTGCCACTCAGCTACCGAGGCTATGTAGGTATTGCAAAATAAGACAATCACATAATTTACACATTAAGAAGTTACTACTATCTTTCATTTTACAAATTGAAAATCGAATGTAGGTATCTACGACCAAGCAATGGCCGATCGATGACAGATAAACAGCCTAAAGCTTACGTAGTAACTATTAAGTAATCTGTGCTAAAGCGTTGTGATAAGACCTATTACCTATGCGTTATTGCGTTATAATAATTCCAAGTAGGTACCTATGTTATTTTGTTGTTATAAGCATTATTTTATTATTTAGCCTTAACTAATAAATCTAATAACATAACACTAAATTAAGTAAACAAATGTCTCGCATTAAAGGCGAAGTTAATAGGTACTGTAACGCTCGGCTGAGTCGTTACTTAGGTACCGGGGGGTTTCTTCAATGAAAAGGCTTTAAAGCACTAGATATTATATTTAGTTCAATATTAAGACAATAATCAAACAATCGTTGTCGCGGTTGTCCATCGAGTCCGCGATGTTCTTCTTTTTGCTTCCATCTCTTTTTCTATATCGTTTGAATTCAGGCCACGGCGGCTGCCAGTCAGCATGCCCGAGCAAGGAGTCTCGGTTACTACACGAGCTACGCCCCTTCGGCAGTCGACGTGACCTGTAACAAAAAATAAAACAGCTGAGAGTATGCCTGCCTTCACCAGAGGAAAAATAAGGATACAGCGCATGGCTGTTAACCAACACCACCTCATTGAAACAAAGATACCTAGAGAAGGCACTTAAAAGGGATTCATGGTGTGGGCTTTCAATGGGGAAAACCTCCGGCCCAAAGCCCCATTGAATCCAAATACATATTTTACACATTGACATTACACAAGTTTTAAACAATTATCTCCCCTTAAAAACCCTCTTAAATGCTACTTACCTAATTCTAGATTGTCAACGGGATTATGTATTGGTTTAACGCAACATAATAATTCTGAGACGCCTATATCTATACCCTTAGTAGTTTAAGTAATCTTAAGCCTAACATAACGCAAAGTATTATAAACATTAATTCGTTTCCCGAGTGTGTTCAACTTGAACACCTCACCCGGATTATATAACTCCGTTGGCGAGTTTCAGTAATCGAACCAAAGTTCACATTCCTATTGGTTACATTAGCGATAAGTAACTTTACTTCGGACGAGGTCTCTGCTTCCTGTAACTCACCAAGATTATTTGCACACACACGAAAAACATTTTGACAATGATTGTCAAACAACTTTATATATTAATAATATTTTCATAAAATTTTAAATAGTAAAGTAATAAAAACTCTTTCCTCTCATCAACAAGCAATAAAATATTCTTTATTCTCACCCTCTCTATGAAAGGCATTTGACATTTATGACATTCAAATGATAACAAATTCAAATGACTCATATGACATTCACCAACAACAAAATTTAATTAGAGATTTATTTACTTACTATACGTGAGAAAAATTCAATAAATATTTCTACATAATATTAACTCTATCTCTAATAATCTAGTAATTACGTTATACTATCTCTAAATATGAATTAGAATAACGACATAAAGAAGAAAGGAAAAGAATAATAATATTTATTCTAACATAAACTTTAACCTAACCGAGGAAAATACGGTTTCAAACGATTGAAATGCACCACCATAGATCTACTCCTACCGTGCAGCAGCCTGACTCTATAGTTCACCTCAGAATTGCGTCTCAAGATACGGTAAGGTCCTCGAAACAACCGTGCAAGCTTGTAACTTCGACCATTAATCCGTCTTGGAGTATACACCATGACCAATTGACCTGGAATAAATATCTGATCGGAAGACTTCCTATCGTAACGGACCTTTTGTTTGAGCTGCATCCTTTGAATGTTTTCTTTAGCTTTATTCAATAAAATATTTGAAACATCATTCCTACTACTGTAATCTATTAAGGAATTTATTTCACTACCACCTACTGACATATTAACTGTTAACACCGGCTCTCGTGCGTACAGCAGCATAAAAGGAGAGACCCTTGTAGTAGCCTGTTGACATGAATTGTAAGCGAAGGTTACCATCGGCACGTAGTAACACCAATCCCGCTGATCATCAGCTACATATGTCGACAGCATATTTACCAATGTACGATTAAACCTTTCTGTTAACCCGTTAGTCGCCGGATGGAATGCTGAAGTATGACATAACCTAGCACCAAAAAATTCTACTGTAGACTTTACCCGATTAGACGTGAATACTGAGCCTCTATCAGTTATAATCTCCTTCACACCACCTAAACGACAGAACACTTCCTCTATTAGGAAATCTACCACCTCTTTGCTCGTAACTCTTGGTAGCGTCCTGACAAGAGCAAATTTAGATACATGTTCAATAGCCACAAGAACAAACTTATTACCTTTATCAGATTTCCGGAAGGGTCCTAGGACATCTATACCTATTTTGTCCATAATAGAATTACTTACTATAGACTGTAGAGGGGCCAGCTTCAAATCTTTCTTCCTTTCCTGACACCTAAAACAAGATTGAATATATTTAGCGATTTTTCTTTCAGCTTCTGGAATGAAAAATCTCTCCCTAAACTTAGATAAAGTTCTAGATAAACCTAAATGACCACCTGACCACGCATTGTCATGTAACTCCGACAACACCTCTGCCAACCTATCTTCAGGCAAAACCACAACATTTTTATTAAAACCCGATCTATTCACCTTTTTACACAATAGACCTTCCTCCAAAACAAAACCACCGCGACCACTCGCACTATTTCTCAGCCGACTCAACCAACTAGAACAAAAATTATCACTAGATTGACTCAGCTGCAGATTAACATCTCCTAAACGATAGATCTGCAAACCATCATCACACATGGCAGGAGCAGCACCCTCCTTACTTATCTCCTGTAATGGGTTACGACTAAAAAAATCCGCTATAACATTATCTTTACCTGAACAATGCACTATATCAAAATTATACTCCTGAACCGCCAGTGACCACCTGGCCAATCTAGAGTTATTGTCACGACATTGTCGCAACCAAACCAAAGCCTTATGATCCGTGACGACCTGAAAAGTCTGTCCCCATAAGTAATGTTTGAAATATTTTAAAGCCCAAACCAAGGCTAAACATTCCTGTTCTGTAGTGGAATATCTAGTCTCCGGATCGCTTAAACGAAAGCCACCGGAAGAAGAGTTTCCTTCCCTTGCATCAAACAAGCTCCAAGCGCTTCACCTGAAGCATCTACATACAATCTATTTACCATACTTACATCTCCAGAATAGTAAGTTAATAAAGGCGGGGTTGATAAAAGCATAATTATTTTATTAAAAGCTAATTGGTGAACATCTTCCCACACGAACATTACATTATTTTTTAATAATTTAGTGAGAGGAGGGACTATCTTTGCATGATTATTAACAAATTTTCTATAATATGAAAATAACCCAAGTAAGGATTTAAGTTACTTTACATCTTTAGGTGGTTGTAATTTAATTATATTTTCTATCTTCCGAGGGTCGGGACCATAACCCTCAGGTGAAAATCTATACCCTAACATATTAATTATATTAAAACCAAACTTACACTTAGCAGGTTTCACAGTGAGATTTGCCTTTTTTAACCTCTCCATCACATCATTAAGTGCAAATACGAATTTTTCGAAAGTAGGTGCATATACAATTATATTATCGACGTACCCAATTGCATATTTATACTTTATACCGGCTAATACCCTATCTATCACCCTTTGGAAAGCAGCTTGAGCTATGGCTATACCAAATGGTAATCGATTAAATTCATACAAGCCAGACGGAGTGACAAAGGCCGTTTTGTGTTTGTCACACTCCGAGAGCTCTAGCTGGAAATATCCAGAATTTAAATCTAATTCTGCGAAGAACTTTGAACCTGCAAAGTAATTAATTAAACTTTCTATTCTAGGAAGAGGATATGAATCTAATATTAATTTTTTATTCAACTTACGGTAATCTATACAAAAACGCCATGTGTCATCATCCTTTTTTACAAGGACTACCGGGGCTGCATATGCACTATGCGATTCCCTAATGACACCATTCTCTAACATTTGGCGAACTTGAGCGTCTATAATTTCTAATTGTTTAGGCGAAGCTCGATATGGGGGTAAATGAACAGGTACGTCATCTATCATATTGATCCTTATAGGATCTTCCGTATATCTGCCTAGAGCGGAAGAATCAAAGGCAAACCTTTCTGTATACCTCATTAACATCACTACATAGTATAAAACAAAGTCGCTTTCTCTGTCCCTATGTCCCTTTGTGTGCTTAGATCTTTAAAACTACACAACGGATTTTGATGCGGTTTTTTTTAATAGATAGAGTGATTCAAGAGGAAGGTTTATATGTATATTACATGCATATAGTAGAGCAACACTGATAATATCAGCATTGCAACCGTGCGAAGCCGGGGGCGGGTCGCTAGTATCACATAAAATAGTATTCTGAACCTGATTTAGGTTCGGAGCTAATAAGGATTGAATTTCTTTTTTAACATTAACTTTAACATTACTTTTTACAGAATTTACGATTATTTGTTCCTTATCTGAATTTACAAAATATAACATATCTTGCCGTCTTATTGGAATGGTTTCATTGGCTAATGATATGGTTCCAGTCTCTACACTATCCGGTGTGACGAACGGAATCTTAAGTTTTCTATTTGCAAATACAATTGTTTCATTACAGAAATCCAATAAAACTTTATTCTCGCGAAGAAATTCAATACCTAAAATTAAATCAGATCCTACGATTCAACGCTCGGCTGAGTCGTTACTTAGGTACCGGGGGGTTTCTTCAATGAAAAGGCTTTAAAGCACTAGATATTATATTTAGTTCAATATTAAGACAATAATCAAACAATCGTTGTCGCGGTTGTCAATCGAGTCCGCGATGTTCTTCTTTTTACTTCCATCTCTTTTTCTATATCGTTTGAATTCAGGCCACGGCGGCTGCCAGTCAGCATGCCCGAGCAAGGAGTCTCGGTTACTACAGTACCTCAAAATCTGCTCAAAATAGGTGTAGGTACTTACATGGTGTTAAAGAGCATTCCAGTTTATGTCATCCGCATACAGTTAATAAGAGATAACTCAAGTCATTAGATGCTACTAAATCACCTGGTACGGATAATTTATCGTCAATCTTCTTTAAAAATACAGCTTCTTCAATATTTAAACCAATACATACAATATTTGATAAATGTCTCAAAGAGGGTATCTGTCCAAATGTATGGAAGTCTGCCAGGATTACCCCGGTGCATAAAGGGGGCTCGAAAACAGCCGTGCGTGACTAACTATCGGCCTATCTCTATTCTGTGCACCTTGGCGAAGCTTCTTGAGAGGTTAATACACAGCATCCTGTACTCTCATATTC
The DNA here is from genome assembly GCA_963082485.1 of Eudonia mercurella. NCBI lineage: Eukaryota > Metazoa > Arthropoda > Insecta > Lepidoptera > Crambidae > Eudonia > Eudonia mercurella. The sequence goes on from CAUJAO010000072.1 coordinate 13,164, forward strand.
ACAGTAATATTCTCCCACAGCAGCATGGTTTTGTTTCTAGACGCTCCACAGTTACTAATCTCATAGTATATGCAACTGAATTATTTAACAATATAAGGTGACTGAAAAGTAATGCCAAATCCGACAGGGGTTGGTCAGGTCAAAGGTTTTGAACATAAAAGTGACAAAAAAAAAAAAGTGTATTTTTTTCAATTTTAATTTAATAAATACATAACGCATTTAGTAAATTTAAATTAGTTTATTCGTAAGGTATCAAATTTATTTTAAAGCAACAAAAAAATAAATAGAAAACTAATAAAAATAACAATTTTTTACTACGTGCAAACTCGGACTGGCGGCCGTCGACCCGTCGCGACGGGTCAACGAACGTAGGCATCGGCAACGGCTGCCAGTCCGATCGCGTCTGCTGAGAGCGATAAATGCCGATGCCTACGTTCAGTCTGGAATGAGTGAGACCCCATTTACCTATTTTTCCTTTACAACTGAATCGAAATTAATGTCTTGCGTACGCAGTTAAGTCTAACAACTATCGATAACATCCACTTACCTATGTTATGATAAGTGTGTTATGTAGGAATGAGCGCAATTCCAATTCTTACCTACGTATTACAAAATAAGTCTATCGCACATGAATGAAGAATATGAAGTTACAACTATCTTTCCATACAAATGAAAGATCAAATTTAGGTATTTAAAGTACGACCAACGACCGAACTTCCATGTAGGTATTGCAAAATAAATCAATCACACAATTCACACATTAAAAGAAGTTACTACTATCTTTCATTACAAATGAAAGATCAAATTTAGGTATTTAAAGTACGACCAACGACCGAACTTCCATGTAGGTATTGCAAAATAAATCAATCACACAATTCACACATTAAAAGAAGTTACTACTATCTTTCATTATCATTACAAATAAAAGATCAAATTTAGGTATTTAAAGTACGACCAACGACCGAACTTCCATGTAGGTATTGCAAAATAAGTCAATCACACAATTCACACATTAAAAGAAGTTACTACTATCTTTCATTATCATTACAAATGAAATATCAAATGTAGGTACGTATCTAAAGTACGACCAACGACCGAACTTCTATGTAGGTAAGTAAGTAGTAAGTAAGTAAACAGCCTATAATTGTCTCACTGCTGGGTAATGGCTTTATCACCAAGCTTGCCAGCTGTCAACTGCGGGTTGGTGATCACAAACCCGAGCTATGCATCGAAAAATCCGAAATACATTTTACCCGACCTAGGAATTTAATCCGGGACCTTCGGGTATCGGACCGAGCGCTCTGCCACTCGGCCGCCGAGGCTATGTAGGTATTGCAAAATAATTCAATCACATAACTTACACATTAAGAAATTATTACTATCTTTCATTTTACAAATTGAAAATCGAATGTAGGTATCTACGACCAAGCAATGGCCAATCGATGACAGATAAATAGCCTAAAGCTTACGTAGTAACTATTAAGTACCTAATCTGTGCTAAAGCGTTGTGATAAGACGTAATCGGACCGAGCGCTCTGCCACTCCGCCACCGAGGCTATGTAGGTATTGCAAAATAAGACAATCACTTAATTTACACATTAAGAAGTTACTACCATCTTTCATTTTACAAATTGAAAATCGAATGTAGGTATCTACGACCAAGCAATGGCCGATCGATGACAGATAAACAGCCTAAAGCTTACGTACTAACTATTAAGTACCTAATCTGCGCTAAAGCGTTGTGATAAGACGTATTACCTATGCGTTATTGCGTTATAATAATTCTAAGTAGGTACCTATGTTATGTTGTTGTTATAAGCATTATTTTATTATTCAGCCTTACCTAATAAATCAAATAACATAACACTCATCATCATCATCATCATCAACAGCTCATTTATGTCCCCACTGCTGGGGCACGAGCCTTCCCCATGGATGGATAGGGAGAACGGGCCATGAACCACCACGCGGGCCCAGTGCGGATTGGTGGTTGTTAACGACTGCTAATGCAGCCGGGACCAACGGCTTAACTTGCCTTCCGAAGCACGGAGGAGCTCGAGATGATACATTTTTGGTCACCCATCCGATGACCGGCCTTTGCGAAAGCTGCTTAACTTCAGCACTCGCAGACCGGGCGCGTTAACCACTGCGCCATCGAGCTCCTCTACATACCTCGAACATAACACTAAATTAAATAAACAAATGTTTCGCATTAAAGGCAAAGTTAATAGGTACCTAAAAATCTGCTTGAAATAGGTGTAGGTACTTACATGGTGATAAAGAGCATTCCAGTTTATGTCATCCGCATACAGTAAAGGTGACTGATAAGCTTTCCATCACACTTAACAACAGGCTTTGGCCTGTCAAATTAATGTAATAATAACAAAATAACCTTACACAAGTCAACAGTCAACAAGTCACACTTAACAGGCTTAACTAAATAAAATTAATTACAGGAGCTAGAATAACTTATTATCGACGCATCGTTTTTATCATTACCTACACTAATTTAGCTTGTTTACAAGTTCATCACCTATTTTACCTACAAGTCATAAAAGACGTTACACCCAATGCTTGTTAATCAAATCATTATTTGTCACTGCACTGATTATTACTCTACTCAGGTTAGAACACTAATCTGGTCAGTGTCCATTAATTAACTAATACGTACTAGTTATTATTAGTTCAATCGCGCATACGTTAATGCACCCCACGCAAACAACCCGCACCGCTGCGAGGTGAGACTAGACTAACTACCTACCACTGGCGGCTGGCGAGTATTTACTCATGTGCTACCTACCTACCGCTCTTTTGAGCGGTAGGTAGGCAAAGACGTGTGCGACGAACCAATCGCTTTAGCCGCTTTAGGGCTGCCGCTTACTATGAGCGGCGCTTTTTCGATATGAATTATAACGATTAACGATATTAATTATTTCATTTAGATCTCTTAGGATGTAAATTCAAAAAGGCTTAGAGACATTGTTGTTATAAAAACAGAAATCAAAAGCGTTGAAGAATTTCTACAGGCAGGTCTAACCAATACCATGGCCAAATTCGATGAAGAATGTTTGTAAACAAATTATTGACATTTCTTTTGCAAGTATCTAGTGTCACTCGTATCTTGTTTTTTGAAAGAAAGACACCATTGTTAGCTGTTATGATGCGAATCTCTCTCAAGAAAAAGTAAAACGTTTGTTTGTTTGAACGCGCTAATCTCAGGAACTACTGGTTCGAATTGAAAAATTCTTTTTGTGTTGAATAGTCCATTTATTGAGGAAGGCTATAGGCTATATTACATCACGCTATGACTAATAGGTGTGGAACAGTCGCTAATTAACGCGGGTGAAACCGCAGGGCACAGCTAGTTTTTAATATTTTAATGACGATAAAAACCAAAAAATGCCATAAACCTGTAGTTAATACAAGTGCTTGACATTTCAAGTTTTTTGTTTATCAAATTAATAACAAATAAGATAAATTATTGATTTTAATTATTTTTTATAAATAACTTTTCTTTTCCACTCTCACGCCAGGTATAGCTAGCACAAGTTAAGCTCCTTTAGAAACTTGTTTTAATGGTTAAACTAGATAACGGATAAACATACTTGTAAAAGAGCCAGATCCGAAATCAATTTTAAAAGTTGTTTTATAAAATTGACACGACCGGGAATTTAACCCAGGACTTTAAAGATAGCGACGCCAGAACCGGAGTGCTAACTACTTGACCACGGAGGTCGTCTAAATTTCATATTGTGAAATCGCATAATATGCAAGTTTTGACGGTAGCTTAATTATTTTAAAAAAATCACCTATTCGTATGTTTGCAATTGTGAAAGAGTTTGTAATCAACAAAAGACAAAAGTTTTGACATTTTGACATTTTGTATGATCTAATAGTTTTATTACATCTCGTGCATTCCAACCCTAATCACACGCACGAGCTTCACACGGCTGCACGATTTTTTTCCGCAGTCTACATGTGCATCTTGAGCTGTCGCGTTGCGCGTGCGTAAAAATGCCGAACCAACAGTTTATGCTGCAGATGCTATTTTGCTATCGTGACAGTGGTGAGATAGTAATTGTTAAGTGTGATGGAAAGCTTATCAGTCACCTTTACTGTATGCGGATGACATAAACTGGAATGCTCTTTATCACCATGTAAGTACCTACACCTATTTTAAGCAGATTTTTAGGTACCTATTAACTTTGCCTTTAATGCGAAACATTTGTTTATTTAATTTAGTGTTATGTTCGAGGTATGTAGAGGAGCTCGATGGCGCAGTGGTTAACGCGCCCGGTCTGCGAGTGCTGAAGTTAAGCAGCTTTCGCAAAGGCCGGTCATCGGATGGGTGACCAAAAATGTATCATCTCGAGCTCCTCCGTGCTTCGGAAGGCAAGTTAAGCCGTTGGTCCCGGCTGCATTAGCAGTCGTTAACAACCACCAATCCGCACTGGGCCCGCGTGGTGGTTCATGGCCCGTTCTCCCTATCCATCCATGGGGAAGGCTCGTGCCCCAGCAGTGGGGACATAAATGAGCTGTTGATGATGATGATGATGATGAGTGTTATGTTATTTGATTTATTAGGTAAGGCTGAATAATAAAATAATGCTTATAACAACAACATAACATAGGTACCTACTTAGAATTATTATAACGCAATAACGCATAGGTAATACGTCTTATCACAACGCTTTAGCGCAGATTAGGTACTTAATAGTTAGTACGTAAGCTTTAGGCTGTTTATCTGTCATCGATCGGCCATTGCTTGGTCGTGGATACCTACATTCGATTTTCAATTTGTAAAATGAAAGATGGTAGTAACTTCTTAATGTGTAAATTAAGTGATTGTCTTATTTTGCAATACCTACATAGCCTCGGTGGCGGAGTGGCAGAGCGCTCGGTCCGATTACGTCTTATCACAACGCTTTAGCACAGATTAGGTACTTAATAGTTACTACGTAAGCTTTAGGCTATTTATCTGTCATCGATTGGCCATTGCTTGGTCGTAGATACCTACATTCGATTTTCAATTTGTAAAATGAAAGATAGTAATAATTTCTTAATGTGTAAGTTATGTGATTGAATTATTTTGCAATACCTACATAGCCTCGGCGGCCGAGTGGCAGAGCGCTCGGTCCGATACCCGAAGGTCCCGGATTAAATTCCTAGGTCGGGTAAAATGTATTTCGGATTTTTCGATGCATAGCTCGGGTTTGTGATCACCAACCCGCAGTTGGCAGCTGGCAAGCTTGGTGATAAAGCCATTACCCAGCAGTGAGACAATTATAGGCTGTTTACTTACTTACTACTTACTTACCTCGCTTCTCGGTCTGCCCGTATATATAATAAAATAAATAATGAACTCAACATCTATAATAAAACTTATAAAGAATGTAAATCCTTATTAATAACTTGGCTAAAAAATATAAACTATGATGAACTAGAGACCTTTATTTCCTAATATCTAATGTAATAATCACATACGCTCACACACACACACACAGACACACACCCAGACACACCCCCACACACTCTCACACACACACACACACACACACACACACACACACACACACCTCACACACGCACACACACACAGTTAGTTATATTTGGTTTTTATTTTATTAATTAAGTAGTTTTTGTTATATAAATTGAGTAACTAGCTACGTGGTAACTTCTATGTATACCTTAGAGATAAGAAAGAGCGGAACCTCTTGAAACAGGCAAATTGTGTCTAAAAGGAGGCTCCAGCCACTGCTATTGTTACCTACCTTTAAGTTACCCAATAAATGAATTTTTTTTTTTTTTTTTTTTTTTTTTTACCTACATAGAAGTTCGGTCGTTGGTCGTACTTTAGATACGTACCTACATTTGATATTTCATTTGTAATGATAATGAAAGATAGTAGTAACTTCTTTTAATGTGTGAATTGTGTGATTGACTTATTTTGCAATACCTACATGGAAGTTCGGTCGTTGGTCGTACTTTAAATACCTAAATTTGATCTTTTATTTGTAATGATAATGAAAGATAGTAGTAACTTCTTTTAATGTGTGAATTGTGTGATTGATTTATTTTGCAATACCTACATGGAAGTTCGGTCGTTGGTCGTACTTTAAATACCTAAATTTGATCTTTCATTTGTAATGAAAGATAGTAGTAACTTCTTTTAATGTGTGAATTGTGTGATTGATTTATTTTGCAATACCTACATGGAAGTTCGGTCGTTGGTCGTACTTTAAATACCTAAATTTGATCTTTCATTTGTATGGAAAGATAGTTGTAACTTCATATTCTTCATTCATGTGCGATAGACTTATTTTGTAATACGTAGGTAAGAATTGGAATTGCGCTCATTCCTACATAACACACTTATCATAACATAGGTAAGTGGATGTTATCGATAGTTGTTAGACTTAACTGCGTACGCAAGACATTAAATTCAAATTCAAATTCAAATTCAAATTCAAATTCAAATTCAAATTCAAATTCAAATTCAAATTCAAATTCAAATTCAAATTCAAATTCAAATTCAAATTCAAAAATCATTTTATTCAGTTTAGGCTACAAGTAGCTCTTGTGAATGTCACTATGCCATCGGTTCGTAAGTCTACTCTGGGCGGGAGATCTTGTACTGAGAAGAACCGGCAAGAAACTCAGCAAGTGTCCAGCTCTTTTCTCCCTTACAGCGTCAAAAATATTGGAAAATGTCCGATCATAGCAGGACACTTTCCATTACAATAAACACAAAACATACTTATAGAAGACAACCACAACATGTAAAAAAAAAAAAAAAAATATAAACAAAAAAAATAAAAATTCTAGGTTAACAAATTTACATCAGGCAAAAATTTCAATTTCCACAATGTCATACAGTACCACTACAGTTCTAGTAAAAGTCAAAAATTGTTTTAGAAGAACAGAGTCAAACTATAGTGAATAATACTAAAAATAAGATAAGTATGCAAGAGCAGACCAGCCTCCACAGGCGGCACCCGTTCACGAGTATGACATATGAATCAGCCATCGCTTCGCTCAACCATATTTTAGGGAACGTAACGACCCGACGCACACGCCACCACCGCAGAGACAATAAAGAGAGCATGACACACTCAAGATACTCTAAATAAAAACTGAATGATATATTTAACTCAACGCTGTTTGTTATCTGTAGGACACTGCTTATAAAGGCTATATATCAGTATAAAAATTATATGAGTAAATTTTATTTATGTGCAGGCGAGCAGACTAAGATGACCACACATTCTTATCATTAAGATAATCATTAATTTTATAGTAACCTTTTTTCATTAGCCCTTGTTTTATTTCTGTCTTAAACTTGTGTAGCGGCAGTTCCGTTATAGTGACAGGCACTTTATTGTATATATTTATACATTTCCCAACAAATGAATTACCGACCTTATTGAGTCTAAGTTTTGGAACGGCAAGTTTGTTTTTATTTCTTGTGTTAAAATTATGGGTATTACTTTTTTTTTCGAATTTATCTAAGTTTTTATAAACATAAACGATATTTTCATAAATATACTGTGAAGCTACAGTTAAAATATTAATCTGCTTAAATAACTCTCTCAGCGTATCACGGGGTCTAAGGCTATAAATAGCTCGAATGGCTCTTTTCTGTAAGACAAAAATAGTTTCAATGTCAGCCGCTGAGCCCCACAATAAAAGACCATATGACATGACGCTGTGAAAGTAACTAAAGTAAACTAATCTTGCCGTTTCAACATCAGTAAGTGACCTTATTTTTCTAACCGCATAGGCAGCCGAGCTAAGTCTTCCTGCCAAGGCAGCAATATGAGGACCCCATTGTAATTTGTGATCCAAGGTAATACCCAGGAAAACTGTCGAGTTAACAATTTCAACTATTTCATCGTTCATAGTGATACTGGTATTAACCTGCTTCACATTAGGCATCGTGAATTTCACACATTTAGTTTTTTTTGCATTAAGCAGCAGGTTATTAGTGGTAAACCAATGTAATATTTGAGAGAGAGTATTACTTACGTCGTCAAATATTGCTCTATGTCTATCAACTTTAAAAATCAATGAGGTGTCATCAGCAAATAATACTATCTCACAAAGATCTTCGGTGTAGTAAGGTAGATCATTTACATAAATGAGAAATAAAAGAGGTCCTAATATTGAACCCTGGGGCACCCCCATGAGTAACGGAGCGCCAGAAGAATCGGTACCGTTAATATTAACTTTTTGAACTCTGCCAGTGAGGTATGATTTCAATAAGGTAAGCGAGTTGTCTGAGACACCATAATGTTCCATTTTTAATAATAAAGTCTCGTGATCGACACAGTCGAAAGCTTTCGATAAATCACAAAAGATACCTATCGCATCCTGTTTCTGCTCCCATGCATCGAAAATATGCTTAATGAGTGCAACACCCGCGTCAGTTGTATTTCTACCTTTGGTGAAACCGAATTGTTTGTTATGAAGTAACTGGTTATCTGTAAAATGTGACAGCAATTGATTAAAAAGAACTTTTTCAAAAATTTTACTAAGAGCCGGTAGTATGGATATAGGCCGAAAATTAGATGGGTCACTTTTATCGCCTGTTTTAAATAACGGTATAATTTTACTGTACTTCATTAAATCTGGAAATACACCTTCATCAACGCATTTATTAAATATTATTGCTAGATTAGACGCGATAGAAGATATTATAGATTTTAATATATCAGTGGAGATACCCCAAAGATCCTCAGTCTTTTTTATATTAATTTCCCTAAAAGCTTTTATTATAATATCAGAATCAATATAGTGAAAATTGAATGGAATATTACATATTTTTACACTCGACACAAGAAGAGACTGGGCAAGATTTTTACAAGAATTTAATTTATTTGATGTGATGAGTGGAATTTTTGAGAAAAATGTTTCGAACGCGCCTGCCAATTCCGTATCACCATTAATATAAGCATTATCGACTTTGAGTTCAAGTATACGATCACGAGACCTTACTTTACAAGTTTCTTTATTAATGACGTTCCAAGTGGCTTTTATTTTATTTTTTGAATTCACTATCTTTGCCCGAATGTAGTTAGCCTTTGCTATGGAACAAACTTTTTTGAACATTTTTGAATAATTTTTAACATATTCAATTACACTTGGATTCTTAGAATTGGCCTTTATATTATATAATTGATACAACCTATTTCTACTCTTATAGATGCCAGCTGTGGCCCAATCACTAAATTTAGTTTTAGATTTATCTAATTTGATTAATTTTTGAGTAAAGTTGTTATTAAACTCTTTTTTGATTATTTCGAATAGATTGTCATATAAGATATTCGCATTATCATTTTTAAATGGTATATGTGACACTTTCTCATTTACATTCTTTTTAAATCTGTCTAATCGATTAGTGGTCACTGGCCTGTACAAAATATTCTTTGAAGGACGTTCATATTGGTGCTCAAATCTAACTATCTGACCATTGTGATCGGAATTTATAAAATTTATTATTGATTTCTCAATAACATTACAATTAGAAAAAATATTATCTAAACAGGTAGCTGATGTGGCTGTAACTCTTGTAGGTTCATCAAAAAGATTATACAAGTTAAACGATTTGAAAAGATTAAGAAACCTTACAGAGTTCTGTGACTCATCTAAAATATTTATATTAAAGTCGCCACATACAACTACCCTCTTTTTACAATTGCATACCTTTTGCAAGGCTTCTTCCATAATGGACTCAAATAAGTGGTAATTACCAGAGGGAGGCCTATACACACAAACAATAACATACTGCTCGAGCTCCGCACAAGATAGTTCAATATTTCGTTCAACTGAGAGAGATACTACGTCTTTACGCTCCTTTGATTGTAATGTATCGTTTAATAATATCAGTGACCCACCTCTTATAGCAGACTCTCTTGTGAACGAACTAATAACTTTATAATTATCAATGCTTACTAACAGTTCGCATTCTTTTAACCAGTGCTCGGTTAAGCATAAGACATTTACATTTTTTTCATTTATATATAATTCTAATTCTAATTCTTTTCCAGAAAAGCCCTGAATGTTTTGATGAATAATGTTTATAAAGGTGGGCTTTTCATTTGTCTTAATATTTAAGTCGCAAGAGTTTTCCTCTATTGTCTTAGAGATCAATTTAAATGATTGTAAACAGATTGATTTGGAACAGATTCCAAAGTACAATTAACAATGTCAACATTCTGCCCAATAGGGGCAGATAGGGTAGCCAAATTTTTGGCTGCATATTCAATATAATATGATAGCGATAATGCTATCTGTCTCTTAAGATATTTATTAAGATAAAATTTATCTATTGTCAAATATAATTTATTATCTAAATACTTATTTAAGTCAATTAAATGAAATTTATTCTTATTATTAAATGTCAGTGTGTGTAATGTCAGATTTATTTTATGTCTTATATTGTTTTCAGTCTGTGGCAAGCTTTGGCTATAAGGAAGTGTGAACAAAACAACATTTTTAACATTTAATGAATACAACAAATCAAAACATTTTAACAGTTTAATCTTGTCCATACTTCCCCTGTGTCCCACTAAAATCAATAGTGTGGTGTTTTCATTGAATTTGTAATTCATAATTTTTTTAATAATATCATGATAAGTTAAACCAGGCGTACAATAATTAGTAACAGTTTGTCTCAAATACATACTTAATAATTGGCCCATGGATTTCCCAAGTTCATCACTAAACATGATAGTCTCAGATTTTACAATGTTATTCTGAGTGAAGGAACTATTGGTATTTTTATTTTTATTTGATAAGGATGAAGGACTTTGGTGATGATGAGTGAACAAGGACTCACAGACTGACTGAGGGCTGCTAGGTGGGCTATTTTGGTATGACTGGTCACAATTAGACTGAATGAGGCACTTTAAAGCAAGCATGTGTTCCTCGCACTCATTTTTAACACTATTATACTTATTCGTCATTAATTCTAGGGATTTGTGAAGGTTACAAATCTCATTTTCCATTTTCTTTATGTCACTGTTATATTCGGTTATATTATTTTCTAATAGTAACGAATACATATCAAGTTCATCGCCAAGTTGCCTTCTCTCTTTAATATACATAACTTTTTTGTACATACATTTTTGTCTCTTAATAAGTTTTTTAGTTTTGGCTATATACTTATTAATTTTAACATATTTTTTAAATTTGTTTCTACTGCACTGAACAATTCCCACCTCAGTATCTAAATTTAAGGTTTTTATAGTGTCATCACTTGTCAAATCAATTGTTACAATGGGTTCCGAGATTTGTGCAGTAGAAACCAGGCTGGGCGCACTACCGACTAACTCATCAAACAGGCTGTGGCTATGGGAAGTCATGGTGTCTCGTTTCTCCGCCTCCAAGGTGGTAATGTGGCGGTGGGCTTCTTGCAGCTCCTGCTCCAGGACCGACATGCGTTTGAGGCCCTGCTCGTACTCGTCACTGCATTCCCTGAACCCTACCAGTATGCTATGCAATTTGTCTCGCTCATCTACTACTAACCTATGCTCAGAGTGCAGTTCAGCCATTTGTTTTTTTAAAATATCGTATTTTTTTGATTAATTTCGATTCAGTTGTAAAGGAAAAATAGGTAAATGGGGTCTCACTCATTCCAGACTGAACGTAGGCATCGGCATTTATCGCTCTCAGCAGACGCGATCGGACTGGCAGCCGTTGCCGATGCCTACGTTCGTTGACCCGTCGCGACGGGTCGACGGCCGCCAGTCCGAGTTTGCACGTAGTAAAAAATTGTTATTTTTATTAGTTTTCTATTTATTTTTTTGTTGCTTTAAAATAAATTTGATACCTTACGAATAAACTAATTTAAATTTACTAAATGCGTTATGTATTTATTAAATTAAAATTGAAAAAAATACACTTTTTTTTTTTTTGTCACTTTTATGTTCAAAACCTTTGACCTGACCAACCCCTGTCGGATTTGGCATTACTTTTCAGTCACCTTATATAGACATATCTAAAAATACCGACACGAATACTGAAAATACCAATAGACATAAAGTGAATTCCACTATTTTTTTACTACCGACATCGGAAACTGAAATTCAAGGTATTATTATGCAATTGCGAAACACCAATTCCGTGGGATATGATAGTATCTCTACTGAGGTCTTAAAAATATGCTCCAATATAATTGCTACTCCTTTGACTCATATAGCTAATTTATCTATGGAACAAGGTATTTTCCAAATAAACTAAAATTGTCTGTAGTAAAACCTTTATTTAAAAAAGGAGATGTAAATGAAATGGGAAACTATAGACCTATTACATTAATACCGGTGTTAGCAAAAGTATTTGAAAAACTTATGGCTTAAAGAATTAATGCTTTCATCAAAAAACACAATATTATAAAAAATAATCAGTTTGGCTTTCAAGAGGGTAAATCGACCTGTTTGGCTAGTTTCGCTTTTATTAAAAAGGTGACTGAGGGGCTTAATAATAAACTGCCTACTATAGCCATATTTTTAGATATGTCGAAAGCGTTCGATTGCGTTCATCATAACGCACTGCTAAACAAACTTTCTGACTATGGTTTGAGAGGGGCAGCAAACAAATGGTTAGAAAGTTACTTATCCAATAGGCAGCAATGCACTGAAATCAGTAGGGTAGAAAAGAAAAATAAAGTAACGACCCGTTCAAAATATAGGCATACCGAACGAGAAGTCCCGCAAGGTAGTATTTTAGGCCCTCTGCTATTTATTCTATACATAAATGATTTACCTGACACAACCAATAATGAATGCTTTCTTTTTGCTGACGATTGTACATTACTCTTTCAAAATAAAAATATTTACCAACTTAAATCTGACATAAATAATACTTTAACTGACGTAATTAATTGGATGACTAAAAATAATTTAACAATAAATTTGGATAAAACTAAGGCAATACATTTTCGCACATACAAGTCAAACAAACTTGACATAAATATTACACATAATAACAACAGCTTAGATTTAATAGAATCCACAGTGTTTTTAGGTATTACATTAGACGAACATTGCAGCTGGAAAAAACACATTGACACTTTATGTAAAAAAGTAAACAAATTTGTGTTTGCTCTGCGCAGAATCAGGAAGGTTTCATCTCTTCAAGTAGCTTTACAAGCTTACTATGGTTATGTTGCGTCTCTGTTACGTTACTGTATAATAATATGGGGAAATAGTGTAGATTTTGATAGGGTGTTTAAAGCTCAAAAATGCTGCATCAGGGCTTTATGTAATATTAATCGAAGAGATTCATGTAAACCACTATTTCAGCAACATAAAATACTAAATCTACCCTGTTTGTACATAGCTGAAATGTGCTTATTTGTAAAAAATAATCCTGAATACTTCGATAAAAACAAGCAAGTAAAATCAAATGTTCGAGATTCGAGGAAAAACAAATTAGCAATACCAAAATGTAATCTGACATTGTTTATGAGAAATGCATATTATATGGCAATCACACTATTTAATAAATTGCCATCAAGACTAAGAGATCTTCCAATAGCTAATAATAAATTTAAAAACAATTTATTACGTTGGCTTAATGAAAGAAATTTTTATTCAGTTAAAGAATACTTAGACTTTAAAGAATCTTGACATTGTTAAATTGAATATTTGTATAGAATGATATTGTTATAAATTTTAATATAGTAGCTCCATGTATATCATAATTATTAAGAACTGTTATTACGTACACATTTTAATGACATAAATGAGTAATTAATTAATCGAAATTGACATATTGACTGTACCATAATTTTAAAAATAATATTATTAATGTTCCTAATTTATTGTGCTAATGATTTGTTATTGTTAATACTAATTTTATAAAATATTTGCATGCCTACATTTATAAGGTATAATACTATTGATTCTATTTAATTGATTTATTATCCACAATCTATGTACATGGTATTAAGCAAATAAAAGTATTCTATTCTATTCTACTCCATATATTTCTAGTTTAAGAAAATTACCACGAAATAAGAAGTCTGTACTGTCAGCAGAGGTATTGAGTTTGTTAACAATTTAACAATAAGCTGAAAGCTAATTAGTAAACTACCTTAATGTTAATTATTCACCAATTCGTAATTCTCGTATTATTTTTAATGTAATCGTGTTAGTTATTTATTATCTACCTTAATTGACTCTTTTAAATATTTTTTAATGTAATCGTGTTAGTTAATCATTAACTACCTTAATTAACTATAAAATAAATACTGAAGCTAATGTATTTTGTTTAGATAATTCGTTCAATAATATACCTGTATTTACCAAATCACGTATTAGTATTTAATTTTTTTTTGTTGAATAAATAACTTTTATTTTTATTGTAATCGAGTAATTTTATTGTATTTACCTTTATCGATCATAAAAAAATATAATTACATGCAATACCATGCTACTACACGTAGTTCAATAGCCGGAAAACCCTATGACCGCCCTTCCTTGAAAGCTGGACCACTGTGCAGTGGGAAGTTTAAGACGTATGCCAACCGCTAGGACTGGAAATCGTCGTTTTAAAACCCCATACTGTCTTTCAACTACATTTCTTGTCTTGATTTGAGCTTCATTATATTTTTGTTGGCCTCGAGTTATTGGATTTAAATATGGCGTAAGAAGATGGCTCTGAAATATAAATTATGTTAATTATTAACCAGTATAATATGTTACATGAATTAACATGTTATTAATTTAATATTTTATATCACAGGTGGAGGTTTAAGCTTGCAAAGCTTGTTTGGAGTTCCACAGAAGAAATATTAATACTGTAATATATTATTATAAATTAATATAATAATAATAATAAAATATAGTGTTATTTACTTTTATTTCTAGTACATTTTTTAATTGAACATTATTAAAACATTTTATTTTTACCTTTAGAGAATATCCACTGTCTCCTAATAAATATGCCCCTCTATAATCACCCCTTTCAAATTTCCTAAATATATTACTAGTCTGATAACTTGTTGAATCATGTGTTGATCCTGGCCAACGAGCTACAATGTTTGTTACCAATAGATCAGCATCACTTATAGTTTGAACATTTATAGACATATAAGATTTGCGGTTCCGAAATAATTCAGCATCATCTCCACCTACAATACAATAAAACTAGATCATAATCAGACACCAATAGGGTCCAATAGTCATCCTTTTTTTTGTGATTATTTGGAATACAGAATAATTAATATTTTGGCACGTAACAGTCATTACAAAAAAATACTAATACTAAAAATTTACAACATTAATAGACAATGAGCGCCCAAACATAACAACGTATTATATTAGGTTTAGCACTTACCTGGTGATTGTATCTTTATGTGAGTACAGTCTATACAACCTATGACATTAGGAAAGCGAGCTATCCTATAAAATTTTTCTTTCACATAGGCTTGATCTACAGTTGTGTTAGGAAGCTTGATATATTCTTGACGTAATGTAACAATAGCTTCAGAGACTCTTTTAACTATTCTACTACATGTCGCAACACTTATGCCACCCATATCTGCCACTGCAATTAAATGACTACCAGTGGCGTAAAATCTTAACGCACACAATACTTGACCAATTGGTGATACAGATTTATTTCTGTAAAGAAAATAACATTGCGATCAATAACATAGTTTTACATAACAGGTAGGTACATTAGATATAAAACCACACAATCATTAATATGTAGGTTTGCTTAAGTAGGTACCATCAAATTTCTATTATTTATGTAGAAGCAGTTAAGGTGTAATAAGTAGGTAATGCACTTTTGATATTATCTATGGTGTAATGTGATGTACCCTCAGATGTACCTGAACAAAGAACTGATAGAAATTAAACATTTTCTACATACCTGTTGTTTGGATATTCTAAATAACGTTCTTTTTTTTTTAATAAAAATAACACACTCTCCTTGGATAACCTATATCTTATAAAAAAGTCTTTATCGTCATATTTAGTAAAATAATCCTGTCTTTCACGATAAATATGTGACCGCATGAATACCCTAGAGTTCAACACTGTTTCCACTGTCTCAATTGCATCAAAAGCTTCAAACAGATCATTTAATTCAGAATCCATTTTATTAAAGTATTCGTGCTATACAAATATAACTGTCACT
Source organism: Eudonia mercurella (assembly GCA_963082485.1). Taxonomy (NCBI): domain Eukaryota; kingdom Metazoa; phylum Arthropoda; class Insecta; order Lepidoptera; family Crambidae; genus Eudonia; species Eudonia mercurella. The sequence continues at coordinate 29,310 of CAUJAO010000072.1, forward strand.
TAACATTTAGGGGACCGAAAATCGGGTCCCTATCTTTAAGTGATCCCCTAAGACCTTAGGTGTCCCTTAAGTGTTGGTGAAAACGTAACTTATGTTAGGTGTCACCTAAAATCACATAGGGGCTACTTAAAAATTAGGGATTGATGGTGAAAACGGGCATCAGACTCACTCGTTTCTATAACAGTTGGGGGTGGGGAACTAACACTACTGGTACTAGGCACTAGCTCCGGTAGCATCTCAACAGTTGGATGGAGGCGGTGAAAATCAACAATATGCCTGCGGAATTGACGGACATATTGTAAAATGAGAAAAAGTCCGTAATCAAATTAGATATAACGTTTAATAAAGGACACCAAGTCTTACATTTTGTTACTCATTATTAGCACGCATTACACACAATATCTAAATCTGCCATTACAGTCGGCTAGAACGAACAGAGCGAGAGAGGCTTGATCCGATTCATTCATGGTTCAGTCAAAGTTCACCATAGAGTATCCATCGAATGCACAGACAATATAATATTCCAATACCCCGGCTCAAGTTCAAGTTCTATTTAAAATTAAAATTTATTAAATTTTGAATGACAACAAAATAAAATTGCTCCTTACATTATATTTATATTTTTTTTTTATCATGGTAACCCTAATGACAACAATACATTAGTTACTTACTACTTAACGTGACTTTGACAGTTATAACTTTTGACGTTGACAGCTTGTATCCTAACCTCTAAATGTAAACAAAAAGTAATTTCCAAATTACTCTAAAATAAACAATATTGAAACATTTTGCTCAAATAAAAAATTTACCAACAATAAAATAAAACTATTATAATAACTTTACCACCATGAGATAAATCAACCGCAGATATCTCATAGCATATAAACTAAAAATTACGCGATAACAACAACTCATGTTTTACAATAAACTACTGACTTTTATTCAATACAAACCTAGAAGTTCGCACAAATAGTTGTGTCTGACCTTTGGTAATGATTTGGTAAGTATATCAGCTCTATTTTCATCTGAAGTTACATATTTTACTGTTATTAAATTTACAATATCTTTAATAAAATGTACTTTTATATCTATGTGTTTAGTTCTCTTACTGTTTTCATAACTTTCTATCATCTTTATTGCACTTTGATTATCTATTAACAATGAGCAATATAAGTCTTTATCACAATTTAAGTCTTTCAACACTCCTCTGATAAACACTATTTCACTTACAGTTTGTGCTGCGGCTACATACTCCGATTCAGCTGTTGAGAGTGCTACAGTCGACTGCTTCTTCGAGCTCCAGCTTACTAGATTGCCACAGTGAAATATGGCAACTCCACTAATACTTTTGCGGTCGTCTCTTATTCCACCCCAATCAGCATCTGAAAAACTGTTTAGGTGATTATTTATTTGTTTTTTGTATACTAATCCTTTTTCTTTTGTTTGTTTCAGGTATCTTAGAATCCTTTTGGCAGCTTTCCATAGAGTTGGTGTCGGACAATGCATATATCTGCTGATAAATCCTGTTGCATATGCAATATCTGGTCTGCTTATTGTGGCTAAGTACATAAGTGATCCAACGAGTTCTCTATATGGAATATTAGTTAATATTTCTTCTTTTTCATTTATATTCATTCCTACTTCCATTGGTGTACTTGTACCGTTACCTTTACATTCATTCATGTTAAATTTCATTAAAATTTTTTGTATTAGTTTTGTTTGTTTTATTTCCAATCCTTGATCTGTACTTGCTATTTCCAATCCTAGAAATTTCATGATGCTCCCAAGATCTTTTGCTAAAAACTCATCCTGTAATTTCTTTATGATTGTATTACCATTTCCAATGATAAGAATATCGTCTACATATATAAGTATGTATACATTACTTGATGTGTACAGACAAAAATCACTATGTGATTGTCTAAACCCATTTTCTGTTAGAAAATCATTTAATCTCTCATTCCAACATCGTGGAGATTCTTTTAAGCCATACAATGCCTTTTTTAACTTAAGTACTTTTCCTTCTTTTCTCTGTATTCCTTCTGGGTACTTAATGTATACATCTGTCTTTAACTCTCCATTCAAAAATGCAGTTGGTATATCCAATTGTTTTATAGGTAAATTATTTTGGACTGCTTTATTGATAAATAACCTTACAGTAGTCATTCTGGCTACAGGTGCATAGACATTTTGGACTGTTTCTTCTTGAAAACCTTTGGCGACTAATCTAGCTTTCTTTGTATCATCTGATTTTGTTCGAAATACCCATTTTGTGTCAATTGCTTTGTGACCTTTTGGTAATTCACATTCTTCCCATGTTTCTAGCTTTTTATGTGCCTCTAGTTCCTTCTCTATAGCCTCTGACCATTCTCCTTGCTCTATTGCTTGTTTATAGCTAGTAGGATCTTCTGCATGTAATGCATAGGCTATATTTGTCATATCATATTCATCGTATCTTTTTGGTAAATTTATTTGTCTCTTTGTTCTTTCATTTTTCTCTTCTACTTGTTCTTTTTCTTCTGAGCTTTCATATTTGTCACTAGTCATTTCATTTTTTCTTTTAACTCTGATCCTTTACTTTGTTCAACTTTTTCTTTTTGTATTGAGCTTTCTTCTCCATCTAATTGTATGAGACCATTTCTTTCTTCTTCATATTTATAGTTTGTTTCGTCAAAACGAACATCTCTTGACTCAATTATGTCATTTGTCTTTGGATCCCATAGTTTGTACCCCGATCCACAGTATCCAACCATAATCATTGGTTTTGCCCTAGGTTCCAATTTGTTTGGCTTCGGAAAAATCATACACCATGTCTTTGATCCGAAAACTCTTATTCTTTCTAATTGGTTCTTGCCATACCTTATTTGAGCTGGTGTCTCTCCTTGGAGTGCTCTTGTAGGTGACCTGTTTATAATGTATGCTGCTGCTCTTATTGCTTCTCCCCACAGATATTTTGGCAGGTTTGTTTCTAACAACATTGCTCGAACTTTATCAGCTAGTGTTCTGTTCATTCTTTCACATATAGAATTTTGCTGTGGTGTATAGCTACATGTTGTTTCTTGTTTTATGCCATTTTCTTCATAAAATTCAATTAGTTTTTCATTCACAAATTCACCACCTCTATCTGTTCTAATTTTCTTCACATTTGTACCTTCATTTCTCATTCTATTTATGTATTTCATTATGTGAAACTTAGCTTCATCTTTAGTTTTACCATCTTCGTTCCACCGAGCTTCATCTTTGGTCCACCGATGTCACAGTATATCAGTTCTCCTATCTTCCTTGACCTTGGTTTTTGTGTTGGTGTAAATGGACAGCGGGTTCCTTTCGCTTCCATGCATATTGTACAACGCTCATTAGATAGGGGTAAGCCGAGTATTCTCATACCACTATAATTTAAATGTCCCATTCTTCTGTGCCATAAATTCATGTCTTTGCTGTTTGTGAGTAATGCTTTTTCTTGCTTTGATATATTTAATTTCAATTTGAATAGTTTTCCATTATTTTTTCCTTTGATTTGGACCTTTCCATTACTTATTATTGGCACTTTGCTGTCAAATTCAACTGTTATACCCTTCTCATTCAGTTTCATTACCGATATTAAATTGTGTGATAGTTTCTCTAGCATGAGACATTCGTTTATATCGATTTTAATACCTTCACTAGTTCTCCCATATATAGTACCTTTAGTGTTGGCTGTGATTACATTGCCATTTGCTATTTGTATTTTAATTTCAGGTATTTCTTGTATGTCTGTCATATACTTTTCATAATGTTTGTTTATCATATGGTGCGATGCTCCTGAATCAATCACAAATTCAATTTCTTTTTCTGTGTTACATAATGCTGATTGTGCTTGTGCAGCAATAAATGTCAATTCTTCTCCGACATTAGCACTTGAACGTCTATTATCATTTGTACCTCTGGTATTTCCTCTGTAATTTCCTCGAGAATTGCCTCTACCTCTCAGTTTTCCTCTATAATTACCTCTACCTCTTTGATAGTTATTGTAACTTGTTTGTGTGTTACGAGGACAGTTTCTTGCAAAGTGATTAGGCTCTCCGCAGCTGTAGCATTTTATTGAGTTACTGTTAAATACATACTCTTTGTTGGTGGTTGTGGGTCTCCGTTTTTCATACTTTTCTTTCAATTCAGCATCCAACAATTTACATTTTACAAATTCTAATGTAAGTTCAGAGTTTGTTGCTTCCAGTGCCGTTACTGTACTTTTATAGGCTTCTTCCACACTCATTAGAAGCTGACAAACTTTATCTTTTTCTGCCATTTTGCTCTCAACAACTAAATCTCTTGTTATTTTATCGAAACTGTTGAAGTGTGTTTCCAAGCTATCAGATTTTTTGCATTTTAAATTAATTAGTTGTCTTTTTAGGTATAAGCTGCTTAGAGTACTTTTTCTTTCAAAAACCCTTCTCAAATTTTCTATCATTTCATAAGCTGAGTCTGCTTTCCTTACATATTCCAGGTGTTTATCAGGCAACGCCTGGATGATCAGATTTCGCGCCTTCGCATCTTTCTTTTTGTCACTTTCTTTAGAATCAACCTTTTGTTTGATCACCTCTTTGCAATCTTTTTCATCGAGGGCCATCTCGATGCGGAACAGCCAATTTGCAAAATTTCCCATCTCTAATTGAGGAATCTTTAGTATTTGTTCTGCCATGTCTTTTATTTTATTGATTCGGCGCACAATCTTGCGGACCTTTTACTTTTTATTTTTGCTTGCTGTTGCAAAATTTTCCTTTGACGGCATGCGTGTCACTCCTTACCACTTCCTGATGATTCTCTTTGTTAATCTAACTGACTATACGGACCACTGGGCCCATAACCTATTGTAAAATGAGAAAAAGTCCGTAATCAAATTAGATATAACGTTTAATAAAGGACACCAAGTCTTACATTTTGTTACTCATTATTAGCACGCATTACACACAATATCTAAATCTGCCATTACAGTCGGCTAGAACGAACAGAGCGAGAGAGGCTTGATCCGATTCATTCATGGTTCAGTCAAAGTTCACCATAGAGTATCCATCGAATGCACAGACAATATAATATTCCAATAGGACATCGCTAAAGCATCGACTGCAATTTTCTTCTCCACACTTATAAATGTAAGGATCAAAAGGCCATGCCAGGATAAGCTAAGTGAATCTGCCCCCAGCGAGTTTTGGCTTGTAATTTTTTTTGATGATGTGGCTTTGTATTGGTAACAAGTATGCAAAATTTGAGCCCCCAAAAGTTTATAGTTTTAAAATAAAAAACGAAATATGATCTTTTTTCAATATATTTTTTTCTAGCTCGCCGATTTTGACGTGCGTCACCTATAATGTGCATATAGTGAAGACAATTATATGACATTAATTATAGTATATATTGCCATACAAAAAAGAAAAAAAATATACAATGAAAATTTTCAAAAATTTTTTTTTATTACTTTTACGTCAGCGACACCTCCAAATTTTTCACCAAAGCTAGCCTCTTTAATAAGCTACAAAATGAATGTATTAACATAATTTTACCAGGGGTATAACGGGGTGTTTTTTTTAATTGAATTCATCACCATACATTTTTTTTACCCGCTCATTATTAAAATTAATCGAATAAAAACTCTTTACAGAAACTTGTATGTTTATAATGAGCACTGGCCACTTGAAAAAAAAAAATTAAAAAGTATTGATTCCTTTGGCGCCGGTTATAAACTATTACCTACTTATTGCCATTTCTAAAACATTAAACTTAACTATTACTTATTGACTATTATCAATACTTTACTATGTACGTACATAACATCATATTCAAGTGGCATCTATTGCAATCATTCCGTATTAGATGAGCTAGTACATAGTTCTCAGCATGTCTGAAAGTAATCAGCGATGTAATATTTGCGCAAAACATACGAATAAAGTCAAGGGCAAAATGAAAATATTATTAACATTAAATGATGTTACATTTTTTTCCAAATATTGTCCAAATTCGTTGGACATTGGTGATAAAATATGCGGGCAGTGCAGAGTTAAAGCATATCGGCAACGAACTACTAGATTATTTGAAGAATTTGACTCAAGCGGTTCGATTAGCGAGGCGTACGAAAATGACAATTGTGACAGTGCCTATGAACCTGAACCTGAAATTGAAAAAGACAGTGAAAAGGTAACTTTGACCATGAAAAGAACCTTAAGTACCCATAAATACTGTTGCATATGTGGTAGTAAAAACAGTTTACAAACAATCCCTGACAAGGCCCGGATACAAGCATATACATACATTGAAAAAAATATACGTTCCCCAAGGAAATCGTTGCTGTCGATCACATATCATAAAAGACAGGTTTTTCGAAAATGACTTAAATACTTTAAAGGTATATTCGAATTCATCAGAATTATCTATTACGGACATAACTAAAATGTTCCAAGGAATAGCTGTTAATACTGATGTAACGCTATACAAAAAAATAATTGATCAATCAATTTCTGATAACCAATTACATATAATAACAGGCCTCAGCTGGGAAAACTTAAATCAGTTAAGAGATGGTTTGAAATCAATGCGTGATACTACAAAGAGGACTGTAATTCAAGCTCTAGTGGTTTTTTTGCAAAGTTGCGAACTGGTGGGTCTGACAGATTAGTTAGTGCAATGCTTCAGCTAGAAACATATCAACACGTTTCTGAGTATAGCTCTAGTGTCATAGAAGCATTTGAGAAGGACATTCTTAGTAACTTTGGCTTGCATTCACAAACGCGGCAGTGGCTAATTGAGAATCAAACGACCGAAATTGCCAGAAAACTGCACAACACCGATGATAAACTTATTTTAATATGTGATGGTACTTATGCTCGACACCAAAAAAGTACAAATAATGACTATCAAAGAAAGTCGTATTCGGGACAGAAAAAACAACCACTGTGTAAACCGTTCACAATCTGCACCACCACTGGATACGTCGTTGACATGCTAAGGTAAGTACCCCAGTAATGTATAAGACACCAGTTATGGACAGAAAATAAATCGATTTTGAAAAATAAGCACACGATTTGAATTTCGCCTAATGGCAACATTAGAGCATAGACAAACAATGCCCAACTTGACATTAGTGTGACGTTTTGCTCGATGCGGCCATTTTCTTTAATATGGCAAAAGTAAAACCAGTGTGATGAAATGTTTTTTATTACAAATCCGAAATTACTAAGCGAATCGTTAAGAAACTGAGGTCAAATTCTTGTTTATAATTTTTAAGTATTTCAGATTAACGGAATCAAGTGATATTTTGTAGTTTGGTGGGTATATCCACAATAATTCTATGGTGAGTGGTTACAGCAATATGAAGAACTGGCTTAGAAATTTGACTTGTTCATTACTGGAGTTTTTTTTAGCTTGACCCAATAATGGACATATGTCGAAAATAAAAAAAATATAACCTAATGGCTGCGTTCACGCTTTTAAGTTTGCTTTGTTTTTAACGTTTCTAACTAAATAGTTGAATTGTTATTTTAACGGTTCGTTCCAGTAATGTACAGAGATGTTCATAACTGGATACTATGGACTTACCAGTAATGGACAGAGGGTTCCATAACTGGAAATTTAATATTATCCAGTTATGAACATCATTTAATGTAAGCAAATTAAGCAGTCTAAAGTACGCGCCACATAACTTGGCGCGTGTCTGTTTCTAAAACTAAATTATGACATGGAATAACGCTTCATTTTGACAATCAGCTCTCTCTGACAAAAGCCAAGTTATGTGGCGCGGACTCTAAACACGTCACAGAACATGATTAACCATATGACAGCTACTTGTAACATCTTTTTTACAGCTATGGCGCCAAAAAAAGACTATACTCCCCTTCAAATGGGAAAAGCCATAGAAGCTGTGAAAAAAGGGGAGAAAATTGCAACAGCTGCGCAAATGTTCGGCGTGCCCAGAGTGACTTTATACAACAAGATAACAGGAAAAAGTCCGTTGGAATGTTCTATGGGTCCAAGTACCCATTTGTCCAAAGAAGAGGAGTACATTTTGGAACAGTGGATAATCAATATGAATGATATGCACATTCCGATAACGAAAGATGAATTACTTGACAGTGTTCAAAAGATTATTACTGATAAGCGCCAAGCTACTCCATTCATAGACAACAGACCCGGTAAAAAGTGGTACAACCTGTTTTTGAAACGTCATCCCACGATTTCGGAGCGAACAGCGCAAAATTTAACCACCGCACGTGACAATGTTACCGAAGAGGGTATCAATAAATGGTTTCATGAAGTAGAAACTTACTTGCAAGAAAAGCAACTTATGACCGTCACTGAAGACCCAGCTAGGGTCTTTAATACAGACGAAAGTGCTTTCTACTTATCCCCAAAAGCTGGAAAAGTCCTTGGCAGAAGAGGGGACAAGCACATTTATCAGTCATCCGGTGACGAGAAAGATAACCTAACCGTATTGATTACTGGCAACGCTGCAGGTGAGCTGGCACCTCCAATGGTGGTCTTTAATTACGAAAGAATCCCCTCCGTAATAACGTCACATTATCCTTCTGATTGGGGAATGGACCGGTCATCTAGCGGATGGATGTGTGGTCCCACTTTTTACGAGTACATCGCAGGCTTATTATACAGTTCCGTGCGATGCCTTCCACTCCGAGTACGCTACACTATCTACTACTCACTTGTAAAACCACACCTTGATTATCTTGTCGAAATATGGGGCAGTGCCAATAAAACAACATTAAACGACCTACAGATCAAACAAAACAAAATTATAAAACTTCTATTTAACTATGACTTTCTAACACCTACAAAACAACTATATAAAGAGACTAAAATTATGAATATCTATCAAACATACTGTTATAATACCTGCATACTAATAAGAAAAATTCTGGATGATAAAACACATACACAGACAACATTTAAAACAAATAGACAACAGGGAAAAAGAGTACTTCGAAATGCCGATAATATCTCCATCTCTAAGGTCAGAACGAATTATGGCAAAAGAAGTATATGTTTTGAAGGAGCAATATTATTTAATAATCTCCCGAAAGAAATAAAAACATCTAAAAGTTTAAATATCTTCAAAACCCAATTAAAAAAACACATCATAACAAACTTCTAAATCCGACCCTGTACGTTGACCCTGAGCGGAGCTACTATTCGTTCGACTCGATCGGGCGCCCGGCCGCTTGCTATTGCTCGCAGACGCATCTTTTTTTTTCAACTACCTTAACTAACTTTATTATTTAGATGCTCGATATTTAGCACGGCTCCCGTTCGCTTTTAGTTAATTAATATTTGCCTCATAATAGTTAGCAAATTATACTTTTTGCACTGGTTTTATTATTTTAGTTTCAAAATACATGCTCACTGTTTATATTTTATTTACGTAATTAAGTTACTATGCAATTTCTCATTAAGTGAAATGTTAATTTCTTTTGAGAATAAATTTCTTTAACCTCAAATGTGTTCAATCCATGGTTGCTCGAGAAAAACATCCAAAAACCAGTTTTGTTATTTTTGGATGGCCATAGGTCTCATTTAACGCTACATTTATCAAATTTTTGTGTTGCCAATGAAATTGAGATAATAGCACTGTATCCAAACAGCACTCATATACTACAGCCCATGGATTTATCCTTCTTTAGACCACTCAAATCGTACTGGAAAAAGGCTGTGAACGATTGGAAGTTAAAGAATTCTGGTCAAAACCTGAAGAAGGAACATTTTGCTCCAGTTCTTAAGACTGCTTTGCAATCGCTCTCAAAAGAAAGCATCAAGCATGGATTTCGCGCAGGAGGGTTGCAACACTTTGGCCCAAGCTATGTTGATTTTTCGAAAATCAAATCTTCACAAAAATCAAAAACCGAAACAGCACGAATCCAATTCTTTCGGTGTTTAGAACAAGAAATTATTGCCAAATTCGGATCTGAAAAGCTGCAGCTGTTTAAAGACCTCTTCAATAAAAGTCGAGGTGAACTGGAAGCTCGCTTACCTGATGAAGATCTATCGCTGTTTTTGATATGGGCCAATAACAAACATAAGGTTTACATTTCAGCTTTAGACAACGAAGAATCAACACTAAACATACATGTGCTAGAAGAGAGTCCGGAAGTCATTGAGGGTCCTTTGTCAGTGACACACTATGAAAATGATTCATCTGCAAATAAAAATGAAGCATCAACATCAACAGCTTCTGAGGTTCAGGCGAGTCTAGCAGTGAGAGAAATTTCTCCAGTGAAGTTCTGTGGTGATTCAGTTGGATATGAAACATCCGCGTCAACAGCTGGCCTTGTAACAAAAGAGAATGTAGAAGTGATTGACGCTTCATTATCAGAAAAACACCGTACCCACGATTCGCTTACAAGTGTATGATCTGCATCCACGTTAACAATAACAGCTGCTCCCGTAATGCAAGTAATCCCAGAAGTGATTGATAACCAATCAATAGTGCCTCCCTCTGTCACAAGTGTACCAACAAATGGAAGCCCTGAAAAAGAAAACAGCACAAAGGAGACTGAATCTTTTCCAACTATGACTGAACCTGGCAATGCTTCAACTGGTAAAAAAATAAATACTTCAACAGCTCCTGAAACAAAGACAAACACAGAACAAGTAATGAACTTCAACAAAGCTTCATCTGCCTGCATGCAAAGTAAAAATGCAGATTGTACTCCTTCTTCTTCAGGGACTTCCCACAAGGCTCAAATTCACTTTGAGCACTCATATTGTCCTGCTACAGAAAAAACTCTTTGCAAAGAGGCTTCGGTTACAAAAAATCCCAGTGTTTTTAATACAAGTGCGTCAATCACGTCTTTAGATTTGGATATACCTTCACCTTTTAAAAGAAATTTATTTTGGCCAGGAAAAGATGAAAACGCCGATAAAAGACAAATAAAATTGAAGGAAAAGATTCCTTATGCGATTACAGGAAACCCATGGAGAGTATATAACGAAAAAAAAGAGAAAGAGAAAGAAGAAAAGCAGAAAGAAAAAGAAAGAAGAGCACAAGCAAAGGAGGAAAAGAAGGCTCTAAGAGAGGCACAAAAAACACAAGGTAGAAAAAGGATAGCTAAATCAAAACGGAAACTAAATGACACATCATCGGATGATTCAGAGTCTGAAATAAAGTATGCAGAAATTAATGATAGTTACAGTACGGAAGATGATAAGATAAGATAAGATAAGATAAATTTTTATTGCCATAAAATTGTGTAAAATACATAGCAGGTGTTGAGCATAATAATGGGAACAAACAATTTACCCTAGTCGGGCATGCAATTTTTAGTAGGTAGGTACATGATACATAGAAACAGCCGCTATGCTGTTTTTGTACCAAAATATTCAGCCAGACTGTAGAATGCTTGATTTATAAGCCATCTTTTTAATTTAATCTTAAAACAACTCAAATTTACTGAGGCTTTTTGATCTGTGGGCAGATGATTGAATATTTGGATACCAGTTACATAGGCACTCTTGTGATACAGGGCATTATTAATATTTGGTAAAGCCAAGTCATATGTATATCTCTTCCGCAAATTACAGTTATTTGTACTTTTACGTTTAAAATACTGAATATTGCTTTTTATAAAAACAGCCATCTCTAAAACATAAATACCCGTCAGTGTCAAATAACCCTTTTCTCTAAAAATATTTCTCAGAGTCTCATCAGAGTACATACTGTAAATAGTTCTCAAGCATTTCTTTTGTAGTATAAAGGTAGATTTTACATTAACAGAGTTTCCCCAGAAAATAACTCCATAAGTAAGAAGAGGATAAACTTGGCCAAAGTAGGCGGCTCTGGCTACATCTACAGATGATGTTTCCGCAAGTATAGATAGAGCATAGCAGTAGCTCGATATTTTATTATTAATTTTTGTTATGTGCAACTTCCAATTTAGATGTGAGTCGATTTTTACACCTAAGAAATTTATTTCATCCACAATTTCGATGACTGACTTGCATTCGGACGTTATATTTAGTTTAATTTGATTTGTTTTATAGTTTCTAAATTGTAGTACTTTTGTTTTGGAAAGATTTACTGTCAAATTTAATGATTTTAGAAAACATATGGTTTCATTTAGAGTTTTAATAATTTCTTTTTCAAATTTAATGTTATCATTTTGATTATTGGGTATGAAAATTGTAGCATCATCAGCAAACATAACACATAAGTTGTTTGTGATATTCGGGAGTTCGTTCACATATACTAAAAAAAGAAGAGGGCCAAGAATACTTCCCTGTGGTAGACCTAGGAGCATCTCTCTAGGATCAGATTTTACCTCTTTAAATGTTTTTGTTGTCTTATCAAAAGTATCTATTACTGTATATTGATCTCTATTTTTAAGGTAGCTTTCCAGTAGTTTTAGTGTTATTCCCCGAATACCTAATTTATCAAGCTGATATAGAAGGGTTTCATGGATTACGCAATCAAATGCTTTAGACATGTCTAGAAACAATCCAACACATGATTTCTTTATATTCAAAGCTTCCCATATATCTTTTAATGTTATAAAAATTACTAAAGTAGTTGATTTTTGTTTCTGAAAACCGAATTGACTTGCATTTATTAAATTATTTTTATTAAAAAAGTCTAAAAGTCTGTTATAAATAGTTTTTTCAAAGATCTTTGAAAAACTAGATAGTAGTGCTATAGGTCTGTAGTCCGTTACGTTACATTTGCTTCCTTTCTTAAACAATGGTTTTACCTTAGCTCTTTTTAACTCATCGGGAAATACACCCGTTTCAATCATTAGATTTAGAATATATAGAAGAGGTTTACTGATGTATTCTAGAGAAAGTTTTATAACTTCTATTGGAATACTGTCATAACCACAGCTTTTTTTATTCTTAAAACTCATGACAATCTTCCTTAATTCTGTTTCATCAACAGGGGTAACAAATATGCTATTTAATACTACAGTTGAAGTCCGGTAGTTATTATTCAAAAGAGGGGACAAATTTGCGGTAGTAAAATGACTATTGAAAATCTCGGCCATATCCTTTACGTCGGTTACTGTACGGTCGCCTATAGTGATTTTATTTATAGTGGGTTTAAAATTGTTTACTGGAGTAGTTTGGTTTTTTATTAAATTCCATGTTGCTTTATTTTTATTTGTACTTTTGTTTATTAATGAAATATTAGACATTCGTTTAGCTTTACGCGTTACTGACTTTAAGATTTTACAATATTTTTTATAATATGGGATAAGATAGGCTTTATTTTTACTTATAATTTGTTGATGTAAACTTCTTTTTATCTTGCTTGCTCTGTATATGCCTTTTGTTTGCCAGTTTCCTTTTCTCTTATATGTTACTCTAATTTTAGTCATAGGTATACATAAGTTGTAAAATAAATTAAATAGCTTTGAAAATTTAGCAAAAGCCATGTTTACATTATTGTGCAAATAAATATCAGAAAAACTTAACTGTGAAATATAATTTATAAATATTTCTATGTATTTATCTATATCTCTCCTATATATATACCAATATTTTTCTATAAAACTTTGACTACATGGCACACATATAAGTTGTCCTGAATGATCAGATAAGCCAAGATGTAATACTTTCGTGCTAAAGGTCTTAAAGTTAGTTATAATATTATCAATACAGGTACTTGACTCAGGAGTAATTCTAGTTGGCTCATTTACTGTGAACTTAACATTATATTTAAGCAAAGTATTTTTTAATATTTTACATTTTGATGTGTTACTATCAAGAATGTTTACATTGAAGTCCCCAGCAATAATAACTTTTTTCTTAACATAGTGTGAACGGAGAGTAATTTTATGTAATAGTTGTTCTAAAGCTTTAATGAATATATCAAAGTTAGAAGCAGGTGTTCTATACAAACAGATGACAACATAGTTCAATTCGGGTAACAGTATACCACAACATTCGAAGTTTGTTTCCATACATAGTGAGTCAATACATTGCAGTAGTTTGAAGTGAATATTATTTGTAATATATATGCAGACACCTCCTCGAGACTTTGTCCTACAAAAGGATGCAGCCATGGTATATCCAGGTATTTGCAAGGAACTTATATCTTCACACTTCAAGAATGTTTCACTGAGACATAATATATCAATATTTTGTGATTGTGTGAGTATCTCTAATTGACTTAGTTTTGATCGAATACCCTGTATGTTTTGATGGAAAACAGATAAACCTAAGGTAGTTGAATTTATAATGTTTGAACAATTTTTGAAACTTTGATTAGACACGAAAGGGCGATTTACTCTGATTTCCATCTGAATGTAAAGTTGATTTATGTAATGCCGGCAAATAACAATACTCCGAAATAGCCAGTACTAGTTTATCTAAATCTTTTATAATTGTTCTGAATCCACAATTTTTTAATTTTCCAGAGTACTTTGAGAACATGTTGTAAGAATAATCAACATTCTTATTTGAGTCTAAGATATAACAATATTTGTGTTTTTTATTGTCCTTATAAAACAAATCATTATCATCATCACAAGATATAACAATATTTGTGTTTTTTATTGTCCTTATAAAACAAATCATTAAATATTTCTATTCTTTTGTTAAAAATATTCGCGTTAGAATTAAATTTAAAAATTGGGGCACATACTATGACATTTGTATGCTGGACAGTTAACAAATTTTGTCTTAATTGTTGCATTACTAAATTATAATTTTTGGACACAGTGAAGTCGGCATCACCTAAAAGTATTATGCAGTAGTCATTCAAATCAAAATCTTTGAGTTTATTTTGTAATCCATTTGACAGTTTATTTATACTTCCTCCTGGCATACGATAATGACATAAGTCATACTCTGCAAAATGACTTCTAAATATAGTTGACGTTTTGTTGCTTTCGATACCACTTATCAGGCAAAGCTTCGTCGTTTTTATGTTGTCTTCATGGTGATGTGTACGACATGTTGATAGTTTACTGCTTGTCTCAAGAGGTGGCGTTGTAGCAATATTTTTATTTAACTCCGACTCATTGTCATAAAAATCTTCATATTGTGATAGCGACTTATTTTCGGAGTGATTTTTTATTAATCTTTGTTTTTTACTTTTTGTATGTACCAATGGCGTAGACATGTGAGATATTTTTATACTTGAATTTAAATTTATATCATCTATGCTCACAGTTTTATATAAATTTATAATTTTTTCTTGATCTTGGGTTTTTTTTCCAAACTGTTATTTATATGATTTAACTTCTCAATTTCGTTATTTGCTATTTCCAACTCAGTCCGTAATCTTTGGATTTCACTTTTTAGTTCATCTGTGTCCTCTATTGACACATAAGATAATGTCAGGTCTGGTGCTGACGCTGAAATTTTGGTCCCCCGAATGGTAACATATTCGTCTATTTGCCCTTCTGACATACTCGTAATATCGTCTTTTTCTTCGGTTAATATATCAGATGAGTTATGAGTAGATGTATTTTGTTTTGTGTCTGTATGGCTATATGTACAAGTGTCACATAAGCATTTTTTTCTATTTTCTAGCTTCATGAGATAGAACATTTTTTCTCCAATGCTCGTACAATCTAAATGATAAAATTTTTCGCATTTTGCACATTTTATAAAATCTTTTTTCTTAATTTCTTCATTGCATTTATCACATAGAAGCACCATATTTACTGATTTTTTTTTTTTTTCAATTTTAATGACTATCAAATTATCATTAAAAAAAAAATATGCATAAAAATATTTTTATATACGTCTGAGGATTTGATCCGCGGAACTCTCGATGCAATGAAGTAGCACCAGACCGCTAGTCCACCAAACGATATGACCAACGGACGAAAACAATGATATAATGCAGCTTCAGTGTATTGAATCGTGTTGGATAGTCTGTGTTGACCAATCAAAATGCAAGATGATTGTCACTTTACATTTGAATGCACAAACGGTCTTTACTGATTGTTTACACTACACAATTTAGAATATTAATTAATTGTCACTGCAGTTCGCATTAATTGATGCAAAATAATAGTTTATATTAAATTTTCACGGATTTTTACTGTTTTTACACTTTATTTAGAGTTTTGTTGTGAATTTATACTGGAACACAATTTGCACTTTTTCTTGACGATGAACAGACGAAATGCGTAGCAAACGATAGATGAAGTGAGTTAAGTGATAATTTCGGCAATTACAATAGAAAATACACTAAATCTTTTAAATTACTATTTTTAAAGAAATTTTAGTACGGAGCTAATGTTTACATAGATAGCAGCGCCATCTGCATGAAGAAGAAGTATGTGTTGAACAGCCAAACAAAAAAAGAAAAGGAAGTATTAAAACCGTTTCAGACAAAGTTAGTAATTTTAGTGGGTCTGATGCAGAAAATGTGCCATTGAGCAAGATTTCAAAACGAGCAAAATCTTATGCTAAAGGAAATTATGTAGTGATTAAATATAAAGGAGAATATTTTCCGGGTGTAATAGAAAACATTCAAGGAAACAGTTTTGAAATTCGAACTATGACTTTCTCCGTAGGCAATACATTCAAATGGCCTGAAAAACCAAATAAAATCTGGTATGCCAAAAAAGATGTAATAGAAAAAATAGACGAACCTGTGCTGACAAATAAAAGAGGCTTTTATTCCATAAAAGAGATGAAAAAATATCTCCCTTTTACGATTTAAAGTTAAAGTCTTATAACTTTTACGTATGTTTTGATTTGAGACGAGACTTTTATTTGTTTTTATAATTTGTACGAGTTTTAGGTAGGTACTGAATTTTCAATATCATAGTAGAATTAAGTAATATTTCGTACTCGAGGTTTTAAACCGTACTGTTTTGCGTCGTGATTGTGTCGCACTGTGATTAAGTGATAATATAGATTTAAGTAAAAACTGTATTAATATACTTAAGTATAAGTTATACTGAGAATTATAAAAAGACAAAGCAATGTAAGACTGATGAAAAAGAATATTGCATTTGTGATATTCAAAGTTTAGTTCTTGTGTAATTAGTTATAAAGTTTTTTTTTTGTGCCATAACTTTGATCTCTAATGAAAATTATCTCTCTGTAATATAAATGTTTTATTCGTTTTACATAGGTGTGCATTGTAGTAGGTACAACTACCATGATAAACAAAATTAAACGATCGCATTGTAGTAGGTACAACTACCATGATAAACAAAATTAAACGAGACTGATTGTAAAACTACTGTTTTATTTTTGTTTTCATTTTTAATTGGTCGGTGTTTAATTATTGTTTGGTGTCCATATTTGGTTCATTACTGGGGGTCTATCATTGGCTTTTGTATATTACTGGGTGTCCATTATTGGCTCTTGTTCATTACTAGCTGTCCATTACTAGAATTTTGATGTCTATGACTAGGTAAAAATCAAGCGGTTTTTTTTCTATTATTATTTATTTTGTATATGTCTTTTTGCGTTATTTATACTAAAATCATAATACTCTAATGTTGAACTTTCACAAACACTAATACAATAGTTGAAAAGTTAAAAAACGACAAAGATAATTACAAATATGTACGAAAACTGCTCTTATACTGTCCATAACTGGGGGTCTTACCTTAGATCCATTCGAAGCAAATCTAAATGATGCACAAATACTTCGAAGCATCATAGATGAGCCTAATGGTTTAAGTACGTTGATGCAGCCGGAAAATATATTTGTGTTAGATAGAGGATTCCGTGACGTAGTTGAGCATTTAAAATCTAAAGGTTACGAAGTTTTAATGCCCGCTCTTAAAGGTAAAAAAAAACAGCTTTCTACCAAAGACGCAAACGAATCAAGGTTTGTTACAAAAATACGCTGGGCGGTGGAAGCTACTCATGGAATATTAAAAATGAAATATAAGCTGCTGGATTATCTGGACAACAAGTTATTACCAAAAATAAGGAGTTATTATCGCATAGCGTGTTATACTTTGAACTGTTTTGTTGACCGACTGTATTCCGATAAAACTATGACAAACGAGATTTTGGAAAGAATGATAGAAAAAAAAGATGCAGTAAACACATTGGCGACATCTGTGGAAGAAAACGGTTGGCTTCGAAAACGATTACCCTTCTGTAATGTAACTTCCAGGGACAAAGTTGATTTTCCGGAACTAAATGAAACCAATTTAAAAATATTGTTTACCGGAACCTATCAACTGGGTCAAGCCGTATCATACTTGGCAGAAATGCTATTAGAAGATGGCTCACTAAACATGCAATACGTTAAAGACCAATCCAATATTTTAAAAGTGCAAGTAAGATCTAGACACATTACGAAAAAATGTTACAGATGCTTCATAGAATACACACCCGATAGCAACGAAATAAACGCCATCAAACAGTATTTTTGTGAATGTGCTAACGGCTTACGAACAATGGGCTGTTGTTCACACGTCGCAGCGATAATTTATTTTCTATCGCATGCAAGATACATTGCAGAAATACCAAAACCCGCGGAAAAATTGGCGAGATTGTTCTCTTTGAATAATATGGTGGTTGTTATAAATGAGAACAGTGACGAAGATGAGTAGTAAATTGAACCACAAGACCTTATTACCGGTGGCAATAGGTATTATCTGTTACGCTAGTATTGATGTTTCATACAACTACTAAATTGTAAATAGTACGATGTAATAAATAATAGCTAGAAGAGCAAATTGGTAGTAAGCACTGTGTATATAAATGTAAATATTATACGTTTTTTTTTAACTTTAATACAATCAATGTATTTTTTTTCAACTATGACATAATAAAACGCATTAGGTATATTTAAAAAAACATTTATTTAGTTACAACAGTATACAGTCGATGTCAAACCCTGTTTACACTATCAACCTTATTTCATAGCAATAATGTGAAAAATATAAGCTTCGCTTTGACTTTGACTTTCTACATATCTCTACCCTGTTGTGTAGACGGTCAAAGGGGCAGATCGTCTTCGATATGCAAGCAGGTTGTCAGGAGCAAAGAAAACAACTTAACTTCTAGAATATTATATATTATTCGGATAGAAAGCTGTTAATCCTTACAATGATACTGGAGGTCGCGAGAAACACAGTAAAAGACTTCTTCATTTATTCAGTCTTCAAAAAAGGTGCAGTTGCGTGGTAGAGAGAAAGGTTAACAAGAAGAGAAGTGACAGCTCAAGAGTTGCCAATACTACATAATACAATATGTTGCCATTGGCAAAGAGATCCAATTAGAGAGCTTACCTAATCGATCGATTTCTTCAACACTTCCTCTTAAGCTCTATAATGGCTCTACCAATAATATAATCATTATATTACAATAAAGCCCCAGAGATGATACACAAAAGATTTAAAAAAAAATGACAAAATCTTACGCATACTCCATCCTTAAGAACATCTGTCTCTACATGAGGACTCTACATGTTCAACTTTACAAAATCAACTTGACTACTTAAACTTTACAACATTACATTTATTAACAAATTCAGAGTGCTTTACTAAACTCAAAGAATTTGTCATTACATCAGCTATCATCTTATCTGTTTGTAAGTATATAACATTAACATTATTTTCAGCTACAAAATCTTTAACAAAGTGATGCCTGAGATCAATATGCTTAGTCCTTTTATGTGAAAACTCTTTGATCTGTAACAACTTCTGTGCACCCTGATTATCATTTACCAAAGTAATATTTAACTTCAAACTCAAAATTTCAAACAATAAGTTTTTTATGAAACAAATGTCTTTACAAACTTCACCCATCGCTATATACTCTGCCTCTGTGCTAGAAAGTGCTACACAGCGCTGTTTTGTGTCTGTATATACTTCCTACCTATCATCCGTATGAGTTTAAGCACAAGAGAGAACACAAGTCTAAATTCCATTTCGGTATCAACCCTAGCGTTTACACGTTCCGCTCAAGGTCACCGGCGCTTGAGCTCTCACGTACACGGAGTGTCACCGGTGTGGTTTCAATCCGTTCGTTATTTTTGTAAAACCTTTAAGAAATTGAAGAAACTGACATAATTACTGACTGACCGATCAATGCACAGCCAAACCGAATATCTGTGGCTGATATAATGGTTCCACAACAAACTACTTGCATTCATAAACACAACTTGCACACATGTACAGTCGGCGGCAGATCAACCTACCCAAAACTGTCATATTTCTACAATCAATTTTGTACTTTATGGTTTGGTTATAAGGATCAATATCTATTTGGAAATTTGACAGATTTGGGTAGGTTGACCTGCCGCCGACTGTACGCACATAAAATATGTACACTCACTTAATACTCCCACTAACCTCTAGTAAGATCATTTGTACGCTCCGATACCATCTCAAGTTTTGAAACAAAAACTAAATTTTACAAATAAAAACACCACATCACGATCGAGCAAATCCACGTGTAAAAGCTAGTCTTATAACAAACTTTTTTTTAAATTAAAGGCGCTTGCTTGAAAACGTAAAATAATACGTACCAATTGTTCCACAAGTGCATTCAAGTTTACTTCTTGTTGGTTGGACTTTGTCATATTGTCATTTATTTGATCTTCATCAGTGTCTGTTACACACAATAAATTATCGAGTTTCCGTTCAGCGTCCTTATAAGTTGGAATATTGTTTCGTTTTACTTGACACTTTGTTTGTCGCCAACTGGGTCTGGTAAGTAATCATCGTATTTAATAAGTTTTGAAATGTTTCTTTTAGGCCATTTTACAATGTTCTTAGATTCCCATGTAGAAGGAACAATCCAGTGCCTGTATTTTCCATTCTCTAATGTTCTTACTATTTTGAATGGCATTCTGAAATATAGTTATTAGAATTAAATTAAAAAAATACAATAGCGTCTACGTCGTCTTGCACTCCTAATTATTTTAACAACCATATAACCACAATTTTTTTACGATATGAAATAATGCTAATATCTACCTAGTAACACTTTTAAAACCGCGCAATCGAAGCTACTTACGTGAACCAAGGTTTAAGCTAAAGTTAGGTATACAGTTTTCGCGCGGTGTCCGACAACAGCGCTAAACACAACACACGTCACGTCGATCTTAGTGGAGGGCAGAGACTGAATGGTTGGATTTGCGCGCGGGCTCGCTCTCGCTGCGTAGGTACCCACGTGAAACGCTATCGGTTGATCTGCCGAATCATGTAGGTAATTAGTATCACATAGGTACAAAGTAAAGACAACTGACGCTTCGTTCTTAAACTTAAGGAGTTTATGCTAGAAATAAAGTCAACCTTGCATTAAAAAAATAACATTCCATTGCTGCAAATATTCAAAGGCTTTAACTGGCAGAAATTTACAGTATTTAAATATGTAGACAGACAGGGACGTCTAGGTATTCAAATTACAAATCTTTTCAATTTGACAAATCAAACAATAAAAACAATTTAGCACTCGTTCAGCTAGTAGAAGATACGTGTATCAGTCGTGCGTAGGCAAAGAGATTTAATAGGTAAATGTCTTTGTGCGTAGGCTAAGAAGTGGTTTTGGGAAATGACTACGGATCCCCAAATTCATGCGTCCACCATTTTTAGATTATGAAGTTAATTTAAACAGTAAAACGTACAAAGCCAAAACTTAGTACAATGAAGGTATTTTTTTTTCTAGCGTTTTAATACCAGGGTCAAAGACACTTTTAAGTCAATAGGCAAAGTTTTGTTACATATTTAGTAAAAAAATGTTTTGCTCTATGTGAAACAAAACATTTTTTTAGATAAATACACAACAAAGAGTGGGCCCTTCAATTATTTGCTAATAATATATACACATATTCACAGTTTACTTACCTTCGCAATGAAAATTCCGCTTCAGCTTCCACTAACAATGAGTTAAAATTTTAGCACTCAACTCCGCCATTTATTTTCGTAAACACAGTCTATGGTTTTTTTATAAGGGAATTCATAATTCATTTAACAACGTGATAAAAAAACATACCGCAGCTGGCTATGAAAAAAATAAAAAATGATATCCTTAGACGCTAAAATTTCCTATTGTAGATCTATACTGCTACTCAAGGTGTTACAATTTGCCTTATTGCCACCCTCTAATCGCTCAAACAGTGAGTAAGACACATCATAGATCTATTAAACCCCTTACAGAGTTTATATTCATACATTTGCTTCCTTTATAGCGCTCAAAGTGTCAGTAAGCAGCATGTAGCTCTACCATATCGCTTGAGGAGTCACTAGTCACTTAAATACTACTCTTACAGGGCTTTAAGTCTCAGTCAGCGCTATTGTACCTCCACAATTGCTCTACTATATCTCTTAAATTCATTCTGTAACTCCACTACATCGCCATAGTGGAACCTAAGACCATAAGAACTTGTGCCCATTCCAGGGGTATAGTAGAGTTATAGCTTGCTATAACTCCATGTGATAGCACTTATTGATGACCTTAGGATCTGTTTAGCTCTTTTATATATCTGTTCTAACTCTTATATTAGCGCCTAATGTTAGTTGGGTAGAGTCGCCATCTGCCGGCGGTAGCCGC
>CAUJAO010000073.1:0-12956 GCA_963082485.1 Eudonia mercurella
TCCCGAATATAAAAATCTTTTCATCATTTTCACAGTTTTCAATTAATAAAAAGTTTTTTGTAAATGCTTCAGGTAAATCCAGGTGTTTAGTGCTTTCATAACACAATGAATCAGTTTCTAAATACTTCTTGCGAGATCTGTATAATGAATCTTTTAATGCACTAAATTTTGGAACTTTTCTGGGATTCAAACCCTCAACTTTCTCTTCATAAATTTGTTGTACTGGGCGTAAATCACTGCATACCGCTTGTTTTAATAATCCTATTAACTTCACTGTTTCAATTGAAGCACTATCTCGCTTACACGTATGCCCTGTTTTACTTTTCCTTAAAATTGTTTTCCTTGTAGAATCAATGGTGACAGAAGCACTACATATTTTCTTTTTGTTACATCTCCACAACGAACTTCCATTTTTATTGTTTATGTTTATGTTATACCGATATCCGCTATGAATCAATGTATCACTGCAACGTTTATTTCTTAAAATTTCAAAGCTTCCGCTTGTTTCTGCCATTTGATATAGTTAATATTATTAATAACAATTTCTAGTCATGAAAGAAAGGAACGAAAATGAACTAAACATACCTACGTCAACCGCAACGAACCACTTTTTTTTCTTCTACATATCCTTGATCTATAAACATACGAACCTCTTTTAAGATTCGCTTGCTGAAAACTTAATGTTCTGAAATACAAACCTCTTTTATGATTTGCTGGCAGAAAATTATTATTTCCTTCGATCAACAATAGGTACATCTCGATATTAGGTCGGGCGCTAAAAATATGTCTCGGTAAATAAAAGCCCACTTGAGAAGTGAGCTCTTATTTTCTCGCAAGCCAATAACAGGTCGAGTGGTCAGCGACCCTGACTGCGAAACCCACGGGTTCGAATCCCGGTAGGGGCAAATGTTTGTGTGATGAGCACGACCGTGCCGTGACCGTGACCGAGTTATGGATGTTTCTTATTATTTATGTATGTTTATCCGTTATTCAGCCACCATAATTCAGGCTATGTCTTGTTTGAGGCAGAATAATTGGTGTAAATGTTGTGAAATTTATTTATTCATATACAGGCTGTGGTTTTAAACAGTCTCCATATTGTACACAAGTGTAGAACAAATTGTTATGATTTAAATAAAAATATTTACAAAAAAAATTACGTGTTCTTCGGTGTCCCGTTTCTATTCGAAATTTTTCATGTACTCCAAGGTTAACAACCGTTAACATAAACAAACATTGCTGTCGTGGCTATTTAACGCTACCACATCCTAGAAACTAAATAGGTATTTAGTCTAGGTATGTATGTTACATAGCCTAGCCTATTTAAAAGTTTCTTGCCTGGCAACGTAGTATATACATAAGAATGACATGCAACAGAAAAAAAAACATTTTTGTATTTTTTTTTACGTATTTTTTTTAAATGCATTTAATCAGTTACATTAACGCAATCGCCTCCTTAAATTTAGCGACTGTTTAAAACCACAGCCTGTATTTGGTTTATTTACTTCGGATTTGTTTTTTTAGTTGTTATTTTATCATTAATCGAATAGAAATAATATCCTTTCACGATTTACACAGCGCCACCCATTCCCAAAGTAAGCAATAGCTTGTGTTATCTAACGCATGTTTATTTAAATATAAATACACACATAAAATGACACATTTAAACATCCAGATAAATGTTTGTCCTGTGTAGGATTCAAACTCATGATCTTCGACATAGTAGTCCAGCACTCAAACCATGATTAATGCCTTCATTAATGGTAAAGTTTAGGTAAAGGTCACAAATCGCGAATTGGACCAACCGCGAATTGGACCAACTGCGAATTGGACCAACCGCGAATTGGACCAACCGCGAATTGGACCAACCGCGAATTGGACCAACCGCGAATTGGACCAACCGCGAATTGGACCAACCGCGAATTGGACCAACCGCGAATTAGGTGGATTGGACCAAACGCGAATTGGACCAAATGCGCCTAAACGGTCCTTTTAATGTATATGACCTATTCAGCGCCTAGCACCAAATACTTAAAAACACGTAAATTTTCGAAATTCCGCGCGGCACCCCCTTAAATAAAAAATGTGCCAGTCTGTAACCCCCTGCTGGGAATCGAACCCGGGACCCCTGGTTTTTTATATTGCAATAAATGGAGCATATGCTCGCGTATTTTTTTCAATCTTTTCTATTGTTTTTGCGGTATGTGGTAACTAACTATTTATATTTATTTTCAGGTGCTGTTCGAAAAAAATCTTGAGAAATTGTCAATAAACACATCAATTATATTCAGACAGTTTTATTTGTATTGCTAATTATTTTATACAACATTTAAGCTTAGGTGCTATAGAATAATATCCGTTTGCATTAAACTTATAATCGCATCTACCCGGTCAAGTTAACTCGGTACCTGAGTGTAAGCGACGTTTTCGAGCCAGGTGCCCAGTTATCTTGACCGGGTATTAGTTAAGCCAAGACTTAGGCGATTCATAAGTTTAATGAAAACGTTTGTTAAGCCGGGGATACACATGCCCGTAGCTTGCACACAGCATACCAGATACACTGCCTGCGTAGGTACGTATGTGTCTGTCATTCTTATTCCACTCTTTAGCGATTCGCATAAGAAAGAGCTAGCAATCCGCTTCAAAATCTAGTTGGGTCGAGCCGCCGGAGCCGCTGGTCGTCCAATATCGTCGTTAGCTCCAAGATGCGCGCTGCTTCATATGACAAAGTTTGCTCTTTGTTCTGCAATAAAAGAAACAATAAAATATAGGTACATAGCTAAGTACCGCGCTGCGCAATCGTAGACACTTTGGTTAGTGGAAACTGGTAGTCAGTGACCCAGTAGTCATGTGACTTGTGAATCCATGTTGTATTTTTCGTACGAACGCATAAAAACTCAGATCAAGTTGGTACCTATTGATTTCAGATGTCCGGAACTGTATACATGACAGCTTAATATAATAAATATACCTAATAAAATAATGTACTCGCGACACTCACGACTAGCTCGCAGCTATAGTGTGCGAAGTACCCTCGGAACAAAACCTAAGATCGGGATGTACTCGTATCGTGCGCGTAGTACAAGTCAAATTCCTACGAACGAAAACAACGAATGCATAGTCCGGCCGGCCTATGTCACGTTAGGTGACTGATTAAGGGTGACACCAGAAGCTGAACTGAACGGGGTTGAGCTGGGGTGAACTGGGCGAAGCGGCTTTATCTGCACCGTAACTTAATTGGAGCAGGGCTGTACGGAGCCGAGCGTGTTAGGGCGGAGCTGAGCGGCTCAGGGTGGAGTTGAGCGGGTCAAGATGGTGCCGAGCGTGTCAGGGCGGAGCTGAGCGGGTTAGGACGGAGTCGAGTGAGTCAGGACGGACCCGAGCGGGTCAGGACGGAGTAGAGCTAGACAGGGCGGAGCCAAGCGGGGTTGTGCGGAGCCGGGTGGTGACGCTCGGCTCTGCCCAGCTTCGCGCAGCTCGTGTGACGTGACGGTTTTTTTCAAAAATACGACGCCGCTCATGTCTCCTCCGCTAACCACTGTCCACTGGAGCGAAGCTAAGATAAGCTGTAAAAAATAAAGGACTATTGGTTGATTCCCATTTCCCACACAGCTCGTCTCAGCTCAGGTCAGCTTAAATGAAGTGTCACTCTTACTCCTGTCTCACTGCAATGGTTATAAATCTCTGACCATGAATTATATTTGATGTAGCGTCTTTAAGTACTTTGATAACGCCGACTCTAGCGGTGCCCCTCCTCTTCACGCAAGGCCTGACAGTCCTCTCCACCAAGAAGTAGATGATCTCCACGAAGCTGATGAAGCTGGCGCCCAGGAACAAACCAGCAGCGCCCCCGAACGACACTGCGGAGAAACAACAACAACAAGTACTTCGAGCGAAAATGAGATGAAACGTTTTAGAGCAAGTTCGCAGGGCCGCCAGACCTTACTTATTTTCTCAAAAACACACAACATAACCCAACGCATTTGGTCTTTGAGAAAATAAGTAAGGTCTGACGGCCCTAGGATCTTGGTCTATTTATTTGTGCACAAACAGAAACCATTCTATTCAGTGGGGTGAATTTCCATACATTGAATAATTACAAAAAAATCATGTACGGCAGCGCCATCTTCCGTAGGAGGAACCTCAAGTTACTAACTAGTTATCCATATAATGTCACTAGATGGCGGTAGTATAGATAGCATTTTAAATTAATAAGTTACTTTTAGTTATTTTCTAGTAACTTTCTTATAACCATAACTTTCGTCATCTCCTATGTTCGATCCTTCGGATATAGTTAAACATTTTTTTAAATTTTATGTTCATTTATAAGTTTTTAATATGTTTTTAACAATCTTACAATAATATTATACATAAAAAAATGTTAACAGGTTTTTTGTAAATATTATATATATTTTTAGCGCCATCTATCAGGAAGAAGCGTAAACGCGCACGCAAACGTCTACTACCGCCATCTATTGTACAGGGAACCTAGTTTCCCATTTTTTTCTATGAGAGGCACATCTATACCCAATATTATACATAGTCTATGATTCTATTCATCATTAGATCACGTTAACGAAAACGAGAATCATTTCATTAGAATATCGTCTATTTTAGCTAACCCTCTTCGGACGCACCAGCACTGTAGTGTAGGTCAGCTACGCCTACATACTTATCTAGGTAATTTTGGTAATTTTAACCGCCTATGTGGTCTAGTGGTTAAGACCACCGGTTTAGACCCAGAGGTCATGGTTTCGATTCCAAGCACAAACCGAGTACACAAACATGTACCCCCGTACATGTTTGTGTACTCGGTTTGGTTTTTCTAGGGCTTGTTTGTCCGCCTGGCTAGCTACCACCATCTTATCTAAATATTTCGCCATAACATCAATGTTTGTAGCATTGTTGTGTTTCGGCAGCTAGAGATAAGATAGCCAGTGCCTCAGTAATTGAGGATTTCGGGTTGTGTGCTTCCACCTTCAGCCTTTTTGCTATCATCAGAGTTTTGTTTGCAGCTCACCGACTAGATCCTGAAAGTTGAACACTATCTCTCTGGTGTATCGAGTACGGGGCGGCTGTACGGTGAACCGCACTGCTGCTCTAGTAGCGAATGGGCCTTTCCCCCTGAAATTAACAAGAGTGATCGGAACGAACGCTTCAATAGAATAAATGAGTGAATGGATTCTGAATGAAAATATTACGAGTAGAATGTGGAATAAATTGACATTCGACTCATCTCTATATTCGGATGTAAAAATTGTATCTCCTGATCGAGACTCTAGTGTTCGTGAATTGAATTGTTGACTTTATGAAACACATTTCGCCTTCTATTTTATTTATTTATTTCGGGACAACAAACAGTTACAATATATTATAAAAACATAAAATCTTACAAATCTGGTATAATCATACCATATCAACATATACAATATTGTCCTTTAGTCTCGAAACGTTCAAGTTGCAAAATAACATATGGTAGCAAAAAGTTCAAATCTCATAAGGTCCAATTCTCGAAACCTCCAAGTTGCAAAATATCTTAATCTCAAAACGTTCAAGTTGCAAAAAAGTCAAGTCCCAAAACATCCATGTCTCATAATATTCATTAACCCACAACATTATCCACATATTAACAAAGAAGAAGTGTGCATGTATGAGACACCTAGAGATGCTGTGATAAATAACTAAAAGTAAAACTATTTATTATAACACGAATAATTGATAACGTAAAATGATACTACTATGCAAAATGATTGATATATGAGCGCGGGTCCGCCGCGATGTGTGTGGTGACGTGAACTAATGTAAAATTATAATTATTTAATTCAATTAATAAATTGATGATTTGGCGAAATGCACGGTTGCACCGTACAGTGCAACTATGGATCTTAGGCCACGAAAGCTAATACAATTTTGCATTACAATAATTCACATACACATTTTTTTAGTTTTTTTAAAAAAAAACAGAATATCATGAATATAATGAATAATTGCATGACCTGGGAATAGTACCCAGGATCTACGATATCGGATCTAACGCTTTACCACTCGTCCACCGAGCTTTTGCCACTCTATCATTAAATTAATACAGACTACCTGCCTTACTCGCTGTTATTCCGTAATATTGTAATGTAAATCAATGTTATTTTATGGTGACAAAAACTTTGTCGAACACTGGGCTTAAAGTGTCAAACACTGGGCTTAAAGTGTCAAACACTGGGCTTAAAGTGGTGGACACTGCTGCCATTACCCTAAATGTAACTGGATCTTCAATAAATTATTCTTATTCTTATTAATTCTGTTTCGATTTTATTTTATTCTTACTTACCGTGTGTGTGAAGAAACTGATGAAGTACCAAACAAATTATCTATCTATTTTAATGGCTCACCATATCTCGTCGTTGGTGGAGAGGTCTCGGAAGGTGGCTTCGAGGCATTGTGGGCTGCAGGCGCACTTTACACCGTCGTTGGAGGCGAGACGAGCCGCGTACTGTGACAGGCACCGCATGCCGGCCGGGGAGCACACGGGGCCCTCTGGAGACCGTGGTAGGACGACAGTTAGATAGTTTTTAGTGCCCTGGGACGGTAAAATTGTTGCTTGATACATGAATATGTCTCAAGCAACAATTTTACCGACTAGCTGACCGGCGGACTTCGTACCGCTCTGACAGTCTGTTTGCATGACAATAAAACAAACAAACCATTCGTCCGCTTAACAACACCCGTATCTCATGATGGACCCCTATAGCAGAGTAATCCATATTCAATTTTTAAATCTAAACAATTTTCGAATTCACTTGAACACACAGAAAATTTCATCCAAATCGCACGGAGTAGGTAGCTGTGTATACTCCCACGTCATTCACCCAAAGTGGGGTAGACAGACAGAGCAACGAAATCACCAATTTTGAGAATACTCGCCATCAGTGACCCGACGCCAAATTTAGCATAAACAAAGTAGAGTTCCGAGGTGGAATAGATAGAATCAGTGATGGGTTACAGTCGATCGCCTGATGTGACGAGTATCTTGGAACCCTCGACCCTTAGTCACCTCTTACGACATGCAAGGGAAGTTGTGTAGCAAACAGTTTTTGTAGAGGATGTAGAGAGGAAACGGGAGTCAATGCAGCACCTATTGTTGGACTGCGACTCTCTACCTCGCCCGATCCTTTAAATATCACTACACATTTACAGAATACACTAAACATGCACACTAGCTTAGGTCCAAGACACCGTACTCATAGAACAAGGGTACGAAGAACCGGTTCACACGCGCTCTATACCAGGTACAGACATGTACCTGGGCGCTTCTCTCCTCCTCCACGGCCCGGTCTACCCGAGCCGAGGTCCGAGTCTTTAGAGGCGCCCTCGGGTGGTACCGCCCCCCGATCCGATCCGAACCCTTCGGAGAATCTAGTAGGGCACGGGGATGCCGTTCCCTAGAGGGAACTTCTCCTTCGAAGGTTTTCTAGAGAAAACCTTCGAAGGTGATTCGTTTCACACGGCTTGAGGGACCCTTTACGTTCCTCACCGCCCCCAAAAAAGCCCGATGAAGCTGAAAATGCCGTCTAAGGCAATCAGCAAATTCTCTCAAAAAAAAAGAGACTCTCTATCTGGAAAAAGCATAGGACTCCTGGGATCGGTCCATCCAAAACCAGAAGAATTCAAGCTTTTCGCTCTCAAAGACGTTGACAAAGACTAAACCTTTGGCATCTATCTTTACAGAGGAAGAAGAGTGAATGGATGGGGTTGCACAAAAGATTCCGATGGATTCGGTGCTACTGGGAGCAGCATACCTTAGCAGGCTACACTAAGATAAAATAAGATGAGATAAAATTGTTAAGGTTTTACTCTCGAAAAGGAATAAAAAAATAATTTAAAAGTAAATGCCATGCCAAGGAGTCTGGCAAGAGCTAGACGAGAGTAGCCGCGGATCGTGCTTAGTGGCGTTCATTTGAGAGGCATAAGTCGGAAGTATGATGATTGTGATGAAGTGCCATGTATCACACACCTTCATAGATGTAGTAGAAAGGTTTGCAGCCGCACAGTTTGACGGCCAGTTGACTTCTGCATGACAGACGGCAGGTGTTCGTGCTATACACCTGCGAGATAAGAGGGAGACAAACATGACTATGATTTAACGTGTTTAAAACCTAAACTCTGTGGTCTGCTTGGTCAGATCATTTAATCGCAGATCCAGAGGTCACAAGCTTGATTTTCAGCGTGATGGTTCGAAGTCTTGGATGATACTGAAAGGCAGTGATGTTGATTACGAGAAAGTAGTTTCTTCCGTGCAGTATTTTAATGGACACGGGATTCGGTTAGACGACGCGACGTTAAAACTTTTTGATGAAATTACTGCAAATGCTGTGTACATCAGATTACAACAAATTTTCGAATTTCCTCAACAGACTTTGAACTTTATAACTATGGATACGGTTGAACATTTATTAAAGAAAGGACATTTTCAACAGGAAAGGAATTTTTCAGAAAGGACGAAACTGAAAAATATCCTATGACAGTTTTGGAAAGGTTGAAGTGCATGCGTCTGCTTTACAATTTGTGAATGGGATATAGATTAAAGATAATGCTAAATTACCTGATATGGGGTATAGGATATGGGGTTAAAGTTACTCGCGTCCGTAGGTTTACCCTTGAGACCCTACACGTGACCCCTGGGTGGTGCTAAATAAGTGACACGTCTGAGTGGTAGTGCCACGCTGCGTCGCAGCACGAAATGGGCCGGCTCGCCCGGCGTAATACCACCCTCTCACAGAATATCGGCGTGAAACAATGGCACTCGCTGCTGTTGTGTTTCGTCCAGTGAATGAAAGTACCGAAGGCCTATTTCTCACCCCTCCTCTCTCCCAATTCCTACTCCTTCCTCAAGATCCAACTCCTTCCTCAAGGCCGGCAACGCATCTGCGATTACTTTCATGGGTGGCGGTGATTAATATCCATCAGGTGACCCGCCTGCTCGTTTGCTTCCTTTTAACATAAAAAAAATGTAATAATGTATTGGTCAATATTCTGTATTTTGTACCTTACAAAATAAAATAAATAAATTAATTTAGCAAGCTAAGACGACGAATAATAAGTAATATATATATATATATTTTTTTTTAATAAGTAATAATTTATTTTTCATATAAAATCACACATATAAACAGAAACAGATAAATTCTTATAGATAAACATATTGAATTTTTGCCTGAACTAGGAAAATCCTGTGATTCAAGCGACCTGCTGTTATGGCGAATGTTCGCCATAACAGCAAATGTTCGCCAAGGCAGCGAATGTTTGCCAAAACAGCGAATGTTCGCTGAGACAACGAATGTTCGCCAAAACTGCGAATGTTCGCTAAGACAACGAATGTTCGCCAAGACAACGAATGTTCGCCAAAACTGCGAATGTTCGCCAAAACAGCGTATATTCGCCAAAGCAGCGAACCTTCGCCGTCGAACCCACCTTCCGTCCTTTCCCCACAGCTTCATCAGTGAACAGACATCCCCTCCTCTTCGGCGCTAGATTCCTCACTCCTCGCCCGCAGCCGGTCTCCATCACGCTGAGTTCTGTGATGCGGTTCAGTGACGGATACACCAGGGACGCATCGCTCATGATATCCACCACATCGTATGGCGAGTGGACGTAGAACTGTAAATAAACAATATTTCCTTCTTGTATGATGATGATGATGATGAATGATAATAGAAATCTCAGTAAAGATGTGGGGCTTTACTATGTCTTCGGGCGGACTTATTGAGAGAATTTGTAAAGTGACGTTGCACTGTTCACGTTGCACACTCACGAACACATAACGGTTAATAATCCACCATTATTTCATTTATTAATATTCGACATAACACAAATTTTAGAAAATAATAAAAGAAAACCGCTGACATGACTCTTCACTTTCCCGCCAAGAAGTCCGAGTGATATTTAGGCTAGGTTAGGCATATTTAACATACCTGTCGGCGGCGAGGTTGGTTTGTAGATAGGACGGTCGAGCAAACTCTGATTCGTCAATAACACAGTTCATCTTGGATCTTCAAAATAAAAGCGCAGTCGTATTCCTTACAGTCACTTTAATGTTATTTTAACATCACAATTAAATGATTTAGAAACAGTCGCCTGATGCAAATGGATTTTAGAAACGAAGTGAGTTCTGTGCGTGCGTACTCTCCGACCGCTCCCGTTCAAATGTGCCCCGTCCGTTGTCGCGCCAACTGACGTTGACGTTTCGCGTACCATAGAGCACAGGCTGCGCAGACCACACTAAGTATAGACTATACTTGTAGTTTCTAAGCGATGCTAGCGCCACGTCTCCGACATACCTATAAATAAATATGCCCAAAGCGAAAAATTTGCAATAATTTTGAACATTCAGCTTTTTTAAACAAACAAAAGAAAAAGCATTAAAAAAATATAATATCGTAGTGGACCCAGTGTTCGACACAGTGATCCAGTGATCGACAACAATTTGTGTCGCCAAAAATACTAGATAAAGAATTTAATTGAAATTTTACTAGATAACAGCTAGGTCACAGGTGGCACGTACATCACCCTAACATTTTTAGGGTTCCGTAGCCAAATGGCAAAAAACGCAACCCTTATGGATTCGTCATGTCTGTCTGTCTGTCTGTCTGTCTATCTGTCTATCCGTCCGTATGTCACAGCCACTTTTTTCCGAAACTATAAGAACTATACTGTTGAAACTTTGTAAGTAGATGTATTCTATGAACCGCATTAAGATTTTTTCATAAAAATAGAAAAAAAAAACAATAAATTTTGGGGGTTCCCCATACTTAGAACTGAAACTCAAAAATTTTTTTTTCATCAAACCCATACGTGTGGTGTATCTATGGATAGGTCTTCAAAAATGATATTTGAAGAGATTTCTAATATCATTTTTTTCTAAACTGAATAGTTTACGCGAGAGACACTTCCAAAGTGGTAAAATGTGTGTCCCCCCCCTGTAACTTCTAAAATAAGAGAATGATAAAACTAAAAAAATATATGATGTACATAACCATGCAAACTTCCACCAAAAATTAGTTTGAACGAAATCTAGTAAGTAGTTTTTTTTAATACGTCATAAAGTACGGAACCCTTCGAGCGCGAGTCCGACTCGCACTTGGCCGGTTTTTTTTAAAAAGTAAATAAAAAAGAATATTAAAAAATATAAACATGAACAGATCAGTGCTTTTATACAACGTGTAACAAAAAGGTGTGGTCAAAACGAAAAGATCCAAACTCCAAAGTGTATCCGGTCTAGATCTTGTATGCAGAGTTACTAAGTCATGATTATTAACTAAGTATATTGTGTTATGCAATTTATAATTGAATATTTCTATTGTGACGTCACATCAAAATAAATGAGGATTGAGGAGCTCGATGGCGCAGTGGTTAACCTTAGCCTTGTGTAAAGTGTACGAGGGTGACCGATGCTGGGACTAATCGTGACCAAATGAATAAGCTAGTTACAGCCAAAGATGTTGCCAAAATAATTAAGTCAATGACCAGGGGCAAGTCACCCGGTCAAGATAGCCTCAGCGTCGAGCACCTTCAGAACGCGGGGCCCCACCTTTCTAGGGTACTCGCAATGCTCTTCAACATATTTTTGGTACATTCATACTTGCCACAAGACTTAATTAAGACCATTGTAGTTCCTATTACTAAATGTAAGACGGGTGACGTATCGAGCAGGTCCAACTACAGACCCATTTCGTTGGCAACGATTATCGCCAAAGTGCTTGACGGTGTGCTGAACTCTCAGCTGGATTGTCACTTAAAAATTCATGACCTTCAGTTTGGCTTTAGGCCACAGCTGTCAACGGAAAGTGCAATCCTGAGCCTGAAGCGCACTGTCAGGTACTATACGGATAGAAACACATCTGTTTATGCTTGTTTCTTGGACCTTTCCAAGGCGTTCGACCTGGTCGTTTACGAGATCCTATGGGATAAACTGAAAGAGATTGGCTTGCCTTCTGAAACCATATCGCTTTTTCGTTTTTGGTATGAGAATCAGCTGAACTGTGTCAGATGGGCGGACGAGTACTCGGACCCCTATAGGTTAGAATGCGGTGTCAGGCAGGGGGGATTGAGCTCCCCCAAGCTTTTCAACCTTTATGTAAACGCGCTTATTGAGGGGCTCAGTAGTATGAAGATAGGGTGTCATATCAATAACGTATGCGTTAACAATATTAGCTACGCGGACGATATGGTCCTGCTGGCCCCATCAGTTAATGCCATTAGAAAAATGTTAGGTCTCTGTGAAACATATGCGATCGCCCATGGGTTAGTGTACAATTGCAGGAAGAGCGAGTACATGGTTTTCAAGTCCGGCAATAGACTTCCTGATTTTGTACCCCCCATCAGACTATATGGATCCCCTCTTGATCGAGTCAGGCAGTTTAAGTACCTAGGCCATATAATTACAGAGGATCTAAAAGACGACATTGATATGGAGAGAGAGCGCAGGGCGCTGTCGGTTAGGGCCAACATGTTGGCTCGCAGATTTGCTCGATGCTCTGCACCTGTAAAGGTCACGCTTTTCAAAGCCTACTGTACCTCTTTTTACTCGGGCAGTCTGTGGGTTAACTACACGCAAAAATCGTACAACACCTTACGCGTTCAGTACAATAATGCTTTCAGGGCATTGTTAGGGCTGCCGCGATATTGCAGCGCTTCCAGCATGTTTGCGTACGCAGAGGTCGACAGTTTCCCGACCATCATTCGTAAAAAAGCAGGCTCACTTTTGAAGCGAGTTCGCGGCAGCAGTAACCACGTCCTGCAAGCAATTGCCGATAGTGGGGACTGTCCATTTATCGAGCACATGTGCCAAATTACACGCTCAAAATTAAAAATTATTTACTAACATAGGTATTAAGTCTTTTTGTTACTAACATTTAATGGACTTTATGTTGTCTGATTAATAAACATTTTTATTTTTATTTATT
>CAUJAO010000074.1:0-19601 GCA_963082485.1 Eudonia mercurella
CTGCGATTCCTCTGGTTTTGTGAATTTTGGTGTCCATGGGCGGCGGTGATTGCTTTCCATTAGGTGACTTAAAGGACTTATACTACATCAGGTGGTTTATATTTTTAAAAAAAATTGTCAGTTCCGCAGTAGTTATTATTCTGAGTGGTAAAGCCACGCTGCGTTGCAGCACGAAAAACGTCTTTTTTAATTTTAATAGCATTTTCAATATGTAATCTACTTACAATTGAACCCGACGAAAGTAGATGCCCCTTTAATGAATCAATTCCCCTAATTTTATAATATTCGCGACAAGTGCAAGTAGAATGTGGTATACCTACCACCCTTACACTATGATGAAAACCCTAGTTGTGAGGAGAAATCCCTCGGAAAAATATAATGAAATCGCCCGCTCTAATCTCACGCTTGTGTTGGACAGATAATGATGTCGCTAGAGCTAGATGTGTGGGCCAATCTATAAGAATAAGCGATAACAGCCTTCATTAATAAACATGGAACTTTTTTTTAATTTTATTCATAGTTCGGCAAATGACTCCACTACACAGATGTACAATTTTTTCCGTTTCCACTTAACATCAGGATGTTACGTGGAAACGGAGTCCAGACGCAAGGACAACTGGTGCAGCGTGAAAACAACGCAGCATCAGTCACCCTCACCCTGCTGGTCCACAAGGTGCCTCTTCACGCCTCGAAGGACCTCATGTCATAGGAAGGAGGGAAAACGTGTGCTGGTAGACTATTCCATCTTTTGATTACTTATTTATTATTAATATTATTTATTGTTTTATAGACAACGTAGGGTCACAAAATAAGGAGACTGCAGAAGGTTTCATATACCGCGCTCGAGCAACAGAACAGGGGGCCGACCGCCTAACTCTCTCGCTTTCGATCGCTTTGAAGGCGAAGCGAGGAGGATGCTTCATTTTGTCATTTCGAAAGCAATATGAAAGCAATATCGAAACTATAGACTAAGAATAAGAATAAGAATAAATTTATTTGCTGTGTAAAACTTAAGACTAAATACATAAAACTTATAAAATAACATTTGTCTGCATAATAATATAATGCATTACAAGGCTATATAGCTTTCTATATTATTCGATATTATATTTCAATATTATATTAGAAGGCGAGGCGAGGGCTTCGCTTTCAAAGCGATTGAAAGCGAGAGAGTTAGGCGGTTGGGGGGCAGCTCGAACAGTCCGAGGGCAGCTCTTGCGAGGTTCCGTGTCCGAGAGAGATTGTCTTTTGTGAGCGTTGGGCGTTGCTCGAGCGCGTTTATAATGAAGCTTACCTTCTGCAGTCTCCTTATTTTGTGGTAGGGCCCTAACCAGACGAGTGACCTCCTATGTGGTCTAGTGTTTAACACCACCGGTTTAGAGCCAGAGGTCCCGGGTTCGATTCCCAGCGAGAGGTACATCTTTGTGTACTCGGTTTGGTTGGTGGTAGAACTTGTTTGTCCACCTGGCTAGCTACCACCATCTTATCTAAATAATGTCGCCATAACATCAATGTTTGTAGCATTGTTGTGTTCCGGCAGCTAGAGATAAGATAGCCAGTGCCTCAGTAGTTGAGGATACCGGGTGAAGTGCGCTTCCACCAAATGGCCTTATCATCACTTAACATCAGGTGAGATCAAGGCACTGTGCTTACCCGTAAATATAAAAAAGTGACTAGGATCGTCACGGTGGATGTGCAGCGGCAAGACACTAACCAACTATCTTTAGTTTAATGATGCCATAGCCTGGGTTTGCTTGCGTGCATGCAAAGCCAACCATGATGATTCAGCAATAGTTTTTTTGAGAGACTTTGCTGAGATTGCCTGGCTGACGGCATTCTCAACGTCACCGGACTTTTTGGGGCGGCGAGAATCATAAATGGTTCCTGAAGCAGTGTGAAACGAAACACCGTCAGAGGTTTTCTAGAGGTAATAGCATCACGCTATAGTGCGTGTCCTCGTTTCCTACTAGGGAACGGTTGACATGCACTAGTGGCGATTAAAGCCTATATCCCTAATTGTATTGATGACTTGATATCAATAATAGTGATCTGCCCAGCAGTGGAATAATACATAGGCTTGCTTTACTTTTCTTGAACACTTTGAACTTTTTAGTGTTGCTTTATTATATTGCGCAGAATACTTCAAATTTCAATGTTTATATCAAGGATAAGACCTAGCCATCATCTTCAAAATTATTCCTCATACTCTAAGTAGAAAAAAAAACGCTGTCTCTTCCATTTGAACCATGCTCAAAAGTCGTTTGCGAAGGGATCCCTGTAATATAATTTTGTTGATTATGACCTTTTCTGGATTTGTTGGCTGACAATAGTCCGAGTTACATGGCCGTGATCGACATGCCGAGTGAACGGTAAAGGCCGTTCAGCCAAAAGGTTCGATTACGAGTTTCAACAAAAATAAAGTGATAAAACACTAAAAAGTTTATTGTTAAGTGGAGGAGCTAGACGGCACAATGGTAAACACGCTCGCAGGCATATTACCGAAAAACAGCAACCAGTCGCTAATTGCACAATGGCAACGCGACTGTTACTAGTTGCGGTTGCTACAATCGGTCGGTTTATTTTAAAGCGTTGTAATGCACTTTTAGTTCGTCAATCGCTCGCTTGTGGCGCTATCGCAGCGTTCTAAGTTCCGTAATACGAATATGTGTTTTGGTAGCGATAAATTGTAAATTGTTGCAATTGCAACTGTCACTTCAAGATCGGCAATAAGCCTGGGTCTGCTATTGCTGAAGATAAGCAAGTTTAGCAAAGACCGGCCTTCAGTTGGGTGACCAAAAATGCTTTGGAAGGCACGTAAAACTCTTGGTCCCGGCTGCATTAACTATCGTTAACAACCACCATGACCCGTTCTCCCTAATCATCTATAGGGAAGACTCATGCCGCAGTAGTGGGTCACAAAATGAGCTGGTGACGTATTTTTACCATCAGTGGTTCTTATAGCCATTGGACTGAACTCTACCATAACAGGGAAGCATATGTCGTATTAAAGTTATACAATATAAGTTATATATGTAACGGGACGCAACAGAAAATCAGATAGCAAAATAAACAACAGTCCTAAGTCCACTGAACGCTTTATTAAGGGCTACACCCACTTACCAGTATTTCATTTGCCATAATTTCATCTGCTATACTGGTCAAAAGACATAATGTTGTTTTTCATAATTTCATATGTCATACTCATTGTTTACTATATTAGTCACGTGCTAGAAACTTTGTTTCCCATAAAGTCAATATCAATAACATCATTTGTTATCATCATTGTAAGCCGTAATTATCATATGCCATAACATCATTTGCCATCGAAATTGCTTCTAGAAAAAAAATTATAAAATCGGTTTAAACTAAACGATCAATAGGTGTAGGTTTCGATTAGGTTAGAACATGAAAAACAACGCACGAGCCGAGCGAGCGAAGCGAGCGTGCCGCGGCAGCGGCCGGCGAAATGCCAGAAAGTCAATCGCTTTTTAGGACAAAGGCGTTAGGTTAATTTTGTACGGAAGCGACGAACTATTGTACACGCAGTTATACTATTGTCAATAAATATCGCTTACAAATGTTTTGCCGGCCCACCAATGTATTTAAAACAAGTTTGTAAATAATTGTAAAGCGCCAGTAGGAATTTCATGAGCAAATGCATGGCTTGGATGTATTCGAAATTAATTTGGTATGGCGTTGAAATATTCTGTTAAATAATATTATTGCAATTCATGTACGAGCAAACAAGAGTATGTCACATAACTTTTTCGGTAAACAAACAATTCGAGCAAATGAAATTCGGGCAAGTAAAATTCGGGCATATGAGTATTATATTATTGCTTATATTTTTCGGGCAAACAATAGACAATTCTTTATTAATGTAAACAGAATAATATACTAACACAAAAATAATATACAAATAGGTATATTATATAGGTGAAGAAATATCACAACCGTTCTGAAGGGGAAGCACAGAAAATCTATCGGATTAATCAAAGTGGTTAGCATAATTGTGTAATTTGTTATGGAGATTGGAATAGAGTGACATAGTCCGCAAATGGAACTGACAAATTGGTTACACTTAGTCCGTTCTTTATCAGTAAGTTTTAGCTAATGACTAAGATATGATAGGTGACAGTAATTGCTGGAATACCGTCACCAAACATGGTTAAGCCAATCCTTATTACATAAAAATTTTATATATACTCTTTATTGCACAAAAACACACACATACTGTTTACACACAATGACGAGCAAAGGTGGACTTATCTCTAAAAGAGATCTCTTCCAGCCAACCTAAGAAGGAATGGGAGCATCATAAATCATCATACACTTAAGGGCATATTGTTTCTACTTTAAAATAAATATTTTTATTATTTTTCATGTTATTATTTTAAATGTTTAACGCAAATTTTGTTGCGAACAAATTATAAAAAGACAAATGTTGAAAAAATTTTGAAAAAATTTTTTCCAACATTTGTGGGCTCCAACATCCTGCTCGTGGAAATTTTTTCAACATTTGTAATTTTATTATTTTAAGCTCGTAGCGCAGTGGTTAACGCGCCTGGTCCGCGATTGCTAATGTTAAACAACTTTCGCAAAAGCCGGTCATCAGATGATGGGTGACCAAAAATGTATCATCACGAGCTCCTTCGTGCTTTGTAAGGCACATAAAGCCGTTGGTCCCGGCTGCATTAGCATTCGTTTATACTGGGCCCGCGTTGTGTTTTATGGCCCGTTCTCTCTATGCTGTTTCCATCCATGAAGGCAGTCCATCGATTGGTGGCATAAAAAATGTTCTGGTGATGATGTCACTGTGTTCAAATATAAATTATCTCTCAATAGCTCAAATGAAAGAAATGTGGCCAAATCACGAAAGCCAGTAATATAGTCTACCAGCACACGTTTTCCCTCCTTCCTATGATATAGGGTCCTTCAAAAGAGGCGTGAAGAAGCACCTTGTGGGCCTGCAGAGTGAGGTTAACTGATGCTACGTTTGTTTTCACGCTGCACCAGTTATCTTCGGGTCTGGACTCCATTTCCACTTAACATCAGGTGGGATGGAGTCATTTGCCGAGCTATCTATATAAAAAAAGCCTAACAAGGCAATCGTCTACATTTTCGAGAAATTTCCCTGTCACAAAATCACCATTCCTGCCACGTGTATTTACGCGTAATCCTCGTATATATCACCATGTTATCTCACTGGAAATTAAAAGGCAAAAGGCTGAGGCACGTGTAATATATCATCTCGTGTAATTTACGAGCCATCACAAAGGGCTTGCATGGATGCCTTTTTATAGAAGCTCCTGCGCCAATGTCGTTATTAGTTTCACACTCAGAATAATTCTGAAACAGATATGTATTTTATGCTTCTGACTGAATTTGGATGCGGTGATGTTGGCAACACTGTGATAGATAACATAATGTCACAAGGACTTTATTTTTTCTTTTTTCAACAAAATAATGATATCACCATTGTAGGTATCTCAGGGGGGCGATTTTTGATCCGCTGATTTATTATCACGCTTTGATAGACTTTTATATTTATTTTAATTAGAAATAATAATGATAATTATTATTATTCATTTATTACGGGCAGAGCCCATAATAGTGTTAGTAACAATGATCTTTAAGCTATTGGTAAAGTTAAAAACTTGAAGTTTGTTATTAGTAATAAATTGATTTACTTTTTAATTTTAATTAAATGTATTATTTAATTTAATTTAAATTAATGGAGTCATTATGTATTTCGTATGCCGTAAAGTGTATAATGGAGGCACTATGTAAAGCATATAACATATCACCTGTGAACGATCTATATCACCTGGTGATAACGAAATAGTAAATGATTTGTTTTGATTTGATTTAATATCAATACGATTACATCTTTCTACAATTATTCAAAGTAGCTAGTAAGTACCAAATTTTTGAACGGATCGGAACGAACGAATCTTAATAATCAAATTTTAAATAATGCAAAAAATATTAATAGTATTTCATGTCACTTTAAACTTCGAGATCACCAGTTTAATTCAAAAGCTGCGCCCCCTGAAAATCATGTCCTGAAATAGACTCATGTTAGTAATCGAACGTGACCTTTCGACGATTTCTTTTATTTAAACTAATGGCTGGCTTAATTACCACGCTTGCCAAATGAGGGTTGGTGATAACAAACCCGGGCTATGCGAAAAATCCGAAACACACTTTTGCCCGACCTGGGAATTGAACCCCGGGCCTTCAGATATAAAACCGAGCGCTTTACTAGAAAACAGTCATGTAATTAGCATGTGTTCCGACAGTCGGAGAGATCAGTAGTTCGAGATACCAGGTAAATAAGGTGGTTCACCAAGTTATTATCTATATCTATACTAATATTATAAAGAGGAAGCCTTTGTATTTTTGTATCTATCTATGTATGTTCGTAACGAATAAAATCAAAAACTACTGGACCGATTTAAAAAAATTCTTTCACCATTAGAATGCTATATTTGCGCTGAGTAACATAGGCTATATTTAAAGAAAAAAGAAAAAGAAATGCGGTACGAAATCCGCCGGTTCAGCTAGTATATAATAAACTATTAGCACTTTGTCCGCGACTTCGCCCACGTGTATTTCATATTAGGCGCCTTCAAATTAGAGGCGTGAGGAAGCGCTGCAGTGGCGCGTCTGTGTTGCAGCAGGCGCACGTCAGTAATGTTTGGGTAAATTCTAGTGATGTTTGTCAGTTACGCGATGGATTCCAACGAAGAAACATTACTCTTGTTAATTTTGTTACAAAGAAAAAAGAAAAGATTCAAAGAAAAGTTAACAGTAGATTTAGTTTCGAAATTCCCGTGCCTTTTTCTAATGAATGCGATTAGAATAAATTTCAGAACTACTATCCCATATTGCAGGGTGATTTTGAACTTCCTCAACAAACACTTCTATGTCGAGTTGATCAGCATTCATATTGAAATTCAATACTAATTAAAAGCGTGTCAATTCTCTTCACAAAAATGACACGCGTATGTCACGACAGTGAGGCTGCTCCTGCCCTTCTAGAAATTATATAAACACTAGTAGTAACGCCACTGCAGCGCTATCTCACGCCTCTAATTTGAAGGCGCCCTAGTAATTAAACTCGAAATGTGTTACAACAAAACGCTTCCCACCTAAAAGATAACTTTGCATAAAACTGTGTAAAATAGGATTCGTAAAACCTCTACCTACTTACTTCATTTCACCAAATTAAATGAACGCTCTCTCCTTCATGTTCAGTCCACGGTACAAATTGTACAGCCATAATGAAACCAATTAAGCGAGCTAAGCGAAACTCCAGCAGCACTGTCCTTTAATTTCACAAAGCCATATCGAAAAGTGCTTACAATGAGAAACGAGAACTTGGCGACTGGGAGATTATTATCATGCCAGCTAGTTTCTGTAAAGTTCTGTTTTTAACTTTAAGAGCTCTTTCTTATTTAGTACTTTAAATGAAGCAACAATATTAGACAACATCACATACATTGTACTGATCCCAATGTAAGTAGCTAAAGCATCCGTTTTATGGAAATCAAAAACAACGACGGTACTACACCCGGACCCGACACAATATCGAAAAGTTCATATTTATAGAAGAGTTTTTAGCTTAGCTAATAACAATTCCTACGATATAAATTTTACATTTAAACAATACATAATTCCAAAGATATAGTGATTTCAATGACGCGCGGCGACACGGCGGCCATTTTATGATACTGCGGCCATTTCGCGCACACGTATGCGCGTTGTTCGTCATAATGGCCGCGACACTCAAGGGGTTAGAATACATTTAATTAAATTAATAAACACGGCTAGGTAAGTGGAATCAGTGAAATCAAGTCATCTCTACAATTCATTGGTAATGGTTTAATCATCACACTTGTTAAATGCGGGTATTCCTATCCCGATCCGATAAGAAACCCTCGGGGAATCTAGTAGGGAACGGGACACGCATTATTGCGTGATGCCATTCCGTCTAGAAAATTACTGACGGTGTTTCGATCGCACGGCTTGGAACCTTTTAAGTTTCCCGCCCCCCCAAAAAGTCCGGTGACTCTGAAAATGACGTCTGATACAATCAGCAAACTCTCTGAAGTAGAGGTATTACGATATCTGAAGGTATACTGCGTTCAATTCCCAGCTCCGGTAAAGGGAGTTTCTGATTTTTATTATATTTGCCTATTGCGTATTGAGTTTATCATTAAAAAATATACTAAGGTGAAATGATGTTGTTGAAAAATTCATTGCGAAAATTCTGATGCCTGTAACTAATCGCTGTAAGTGAAATTTCGATATAACGGAATCCGGTACAAACAAATATTGTTGTATTACATTATACAATAATCCATAATCAAAATACCCTCTACCCACTTCTAAGGATACTATCTCCTTACAGTATTTAACCGTAAAATCTGTCTAGATCAATATCTATCAATTAGTCTTAACCTAACAATACAATTCGTAGTTAATTAGAGCCATTATAGATAGTGCTTAAAATGCGAAACCTTTAAAGCGTCTACGCCTGGCGAATTGCTATGCCCGGGACCACAAAATAAGATGACTGCAGAAGGTAAGCTTCAAACAAATGCACTCGAGCAACGCACAAATAAACAACTTCTCATCATCATCATCATCATCAGCTCATTTCAATATCTCCACTGCTGGGGCACAAGCCTTTCCTATGGATGGATAGAAAGAACGGGCCATGAACCACCATGCGGGCCCAGTGTGGTTCGGTGGTTGTTAACGACTGCTAATGCAGCCGGGACCAACGGCTTTACGTGCCCTCCGAAGCATGGAGGAGTTCGAGATGATACATTTTGGTCACTCATGCGATGACCGGCCTTTGCGAAAGTTGATTGACCTCAGCACTCGCGGACCGGGCGCGTTGACCACTGCGCCATCGACAATCACGGACACGGAATCTAGCAACAGCTGCGCTCGGAGAGTTCCGAGCTGTTCCGAGACCCGTGGCC
The DNA here is from genome assembly GCA_963082485.1 of Eudonia mercurella. Lineage (NCBI taxonomy): Eukaryota > Metazoa > Arthropoda > Insecta > Lepidoptera > Crambidae > Eudonia > Eudonia mercurella. Next base: position 8,997 of record CAUJAO010000074.1, read on the forward strand.
GTAAGGGCCTTAAGGTACGATACGACGTCGCACCGCAAAAATAAGCGTTGCGCCAGTCTAGTATAAACCTTATTGCCTGTCAAATACTAGACAGACTCCGCATCGTGGTACGACGCGACGACGTCGTGTCGTGTTGTGTGGGAGCCCTAAGAGGGTATATGTTTTATTTTTTTATTTATTTTAGAGAAAAATATTAATGTTTGCTACAAAATTATTATCTGCCAAACTGCTTAGCAGTTTGTCAGCAGTAGTTCTCATCTAGGTCTTAAAACTATTTTACAATTAAACTTATACTTAACTTCTAATTAGCAACTAATTATATCTATCTATGTTATGTTACGATATTTTACTTAACTATGACATAAAAGGAAACAAAGAAAAATACTGTACCTACCTATAATACTACTACATAAAGGGGTTGTATAAAATAATATACTAACGTGTCCTAAGTAATACCTATATATGAAATTTTGTTTTACTTTGTTTAACTGTATATAAATTGTATCTTAGTTGTTATACCCTTGCAGGTTGGTTCATGTGTTGATCTCTACCCGTTCTTTAACACGTCTTATGTACCATATGTGTAAGCAATAAAGAATTATTATTATTATTATTATTATTATTAAAAATGTGTGCGGTGCTCGAGTGCGGTACGAAGCTTACTTTCTGCGTCTCCTTTTATTGTGCCGGGATATTGAGACCGCGATCGTGACCAGATCCGAACTGAGCCAATAAACAATTGTACAGTAAATTTTATGTTTTTAATTGGACTAGCTCGAGTGTGTCATGCTCTCTCTATTTGTTTCTGCGGTGGTGGCGTGTGCGTTGGGTCGTAACGTTCCCTAGAATACGGTTGAGGGAAGCAATGACACATTTCGATAAGAAGAATAAAACAAGCCAAAGTAACCACTAAGTAAGGCTTACCAAACAGAGTACAATAACGTACTCCTGCTGGAAATGAAACCCAGGACCATAGAACATAAAATTATAAAGTTTTTCTTTGAATGTATCTAAATACTTACATTGTAGCAAAGCTGGTATTTAAAGGGCCAACTCAGTAAGTTGCACCTGAATTTATGTCTAGACTTTATCGTGTTGAATTACGATCTAACCCGGTCCACTTCCTAAACCACTAACAGTAAATCTGAGCTGAATTTAGCCAAACTTGAACATAATATCTAGTTCACATTGCAACTTCTGTAATAAGATTACTTTGGAAAAACAACTACACAAATGTATTTGTAATGTTGTAGGTATTTTGATAACTACCAACTACCACCTATTCTCGTAAGTATAGGGAGCTCGATGGCGTAGTGGTTGACCCGCTCGGTCTGCGATTGCTAAGGTGAGGCAACTTTTACAAAGGTCGGTCATAGGATGGGTGACCAAAATAAATATCTCGGGCTCCTTTGTGCTTCGAAAGACACGAAAAACCTTTGGGCTGCATTAGCAGTCGTTAACCACGGGCCCCCGTAGTTTTTTATGGCCCGTTCTCCCTATCCATCTATAGCGAAGCCTCGTGCTTGAACAGTGGGGACATAAAATGAGGTATTGATAATGATGATGAAATAGTATTGTACCCGCAGGAATCGAACTTGGGACCACCGACTTAGAAATTCGAGACCAGTGATCCAACTACTTAAAATGAAAACAAATTAGCATGCAGAAGTCTATAATAAGCAAATGAAATGTACGAGGTAAGACAAGACATAAACAAGTATTTTAGCTACTGAATCGTCTAACTTATATCTCTTTTCGACATTAGAATTCGGTAAAAGGCCATTTCTACTGATCAAAGCGAATTTGCACAAAGCTTTCCGAGTACGATCACAGTCAAACATATTTCAGCATTTTATTCAAACTTCTCGACGATATTGCGCGCAGACGTTGCATTTCACCAACAAAATATTCCGTGCAAGATTCCCGCATGCGATTTCGTGGAAAACTAGCTTTTGTCACTCTTTGGCCCTCTGACTACGTCTGAGTGCAAAGTTACGGGTTTCCGTTCTTCCGTTTTGATGAGAGATATGGGTAAATACTTAATAAGAAACAAAAGTTTAAATTAAAATATGGTTGCGCGAAGCGATGGCTGATTCATATGTCATACTCGTGAATGGGTGCCGCCTGTGGTGGCTGGTCTGCTCTTGCATACTTGTCTTATTTTTATTATTATTAACTATAGTTTAACTTTGTTTTTTCTTAGACAGGATTTGACTTTTACTAGTACTGTATGACATTTAAAAAATTAAACTGGTAAATGATGTTTTTGCAAACTTAAATATTTAACTTATCTATTTTATCTTTTTTGTGCTTTTTTTACATGTTGTGAATTGTCCTTTACATTTCGTGTTTTTTTGTGATGGAAAATGTCTTTGATGATAGGGAATTTTCCAATTATTTTTGACGCTGTAAGGGAGAAAAGAGCTTGACACTTGCTGAGTTTCTTGCCGGTTCTTCTCAGTACAAGGTCTCCCGCCCACAGTAGACTTACGAATCGAATGGAATAATGACGTCCATAAGAGCTATTTGTAGCATAAACTAAATAAATGAATTTGAAATTTTGAATTTTTATTTTCACATTTACGAATGTAATTTTTTATATCGTCAGTATTGGCACAAAATAAGGAGACTGAAAAAGGTAAGCTTCATAAAATCTCGGTCGAGCAACGCACACATAGACAACCTCACACGGACACGAAATTCCGCCACAGCTGCGCTCGAACTGGTTCGAGATAGTCCGCCAGTGATGTTAGGAGCCAACTCAAAAATTATGACACCGGCCTGTCAAAATTCAAGTACCTACTTTAGAAAAAACCATGATACGCTTTGGACATTATTTCGTCAGAGATAAGTTCTAACACATTATTTTATTAACTCGGTTAAGGAGGTTAAGGCCTATTCCGTCCTAAAAGGCCGGCAACGCGTCTGCGATTCCTCTAGTTTTGCGGGTGTCCATGGGCGGTGGTGATTACTCTCCATCAGGTGACCCGCCTGCTCGTTTGCCTCCTTCTTTTATAAAAAAAGGACACGGACAACTACTGGATATGGACAAGTCGCAGTTCAATCGAACATTATAGATCCCCGAAAATCAAGAACAGTAGTAGTAAGTAAAAAAAATCGTCCTTTTGTAGGACAGGCGAAGACATTAAGCCATACTGCCATACTGCCAATTCTTGAATAATATTAAAGTTTTCATTAGAATGTAGGTGTGTTACATACATAACGGGGGATTATGTTTTAATCTGAGGTTTCAATGCTAGATGTCAAAATTATGGTACTTTTGCGTCTGCGTATGGTAATTATGGTCCTTACATTATTAGGCCTGAATTATGGTACGTATACCATAATTATGGGGTGCGCCAAAGTTCACCTAAATTTTCAACTCCGATAATTGTTACTCCGAAAATGTTCTTCCTAACATTTTTCATCCTAACAATCACAATTCCTAACGACTCTGTTTCTAATGTTCATAATTCCGAATCATTCAACTTCATAATGTCAGTAGCAATAAACATCTATTATACTATTATTTGTTTTCCTATATTTTCTCAACATAACCGTCTTTTACACTATTATTCAAAGTCATATCTAAAAAAGATATGGCGAGTGCCAGAAGCAGACTTTAGGGCGTTTTCACATCACTTTACAATAAAAATTATGTTTAGGGATAAAAGCGTTATGAAAAACAACAGTAGGAGTTTAGATATATTTACATTAGTGATAATATTAATAACAATTTTAGGAAACATGAGTGTTATGAACATCGTCTGTAGTACTACAAATTGTATGAATAAAAACTTTAAGAAGAAACAAACAATTTCGGGTAAAAAATTTTAGGTGAGTTAATATGGACCCCTAAGTCCGAGATCGTCTATGTGCGCGTTGCTCGAGCGCGGTATGTAATAAGCTTTCCTTCTGAGTTTCCTTATTTTATGGTATTGGGAACATTGGGAATGAAGCATTAAAAAGAGAACGGACATTTTTATTGGGCGCTTTTGCCCTCGCCGTGACCCGGTCAACCCGAGCCGAGGTCTTAGCCTATTTAGCTCTATGTATATCTATACTAATATTATAAAGAGGAAACCTTTGTATTTTTGTATGTATGTATGTATGTTTGCAACGAATAAACTCAAAAACTACTGGACCGATTTACAAAAATCTTTCACCATTAGAATGCTACATTAGCGCTGAGTAACATAGGCTATATTAAAAAAAAATATAGGTATATAAAATACCAAAAACGACAATTTAATTTTCCAATACAAAATGATTTGTTTGTTTAGTTGTCATGGAAACCATTGATATATATTTAACTCAATGATGGAAACTGTCAAAGCGGTACGAAGTCAGCTAGTATAATATATATGTGTGTGTATATGTATATTTATGTTTATGTAATACATTATTACTGTACACTTTTTTTTTCAACGACTCCAACTTATTTATTATCAATCCTCTCCATCCCTAGGTTGCCTGGAAGATATCGCTTTTAGTGATAAGGCCGCCTTTTGTTCGACTCCAATTTTAATTTTGTATTTCTTTGTTAACATATATGTGTTTTTTATGTATACAGTAAAGTATTTTATTCTAATCTATTCTATTATATTAGCCTTTAGATCCCCTCAGGTTTTCCGCTCTCGTCAACCGACTTGACTGCCTCGGAGGATCAGGTATGGCACGGGGATTCTCGCCGCCAAAAAAACCCGGTGACTCTGTAAAGGCTATAGCCAGCTAATAAACACAAATATTAATAATCTTTATCATTTTAGTATCAATTAACCTTTTGCAAACAATTTTGTTTAAATAGTTAATAAGAAAAACCAACAAGTAATATTTAAAAGCCTTGAAAGTTTTATTTTTAGATTTAAAGTTTTAAATGCTATTTGCTGCACTAAAGCTGAATTAAATGTCACCCGACCCAGCCAGGAACCGTACCTGGGTCTTCTGCAAGACCCAGGTTCGATTCCTGGCTGGGTCTGGTGGGCGTTTAATTTTTTCACTGTATTTTATAATTACTTAAGTCTAGAAAACTCCTGGTGCTTACTTACATAAAAAATCATAGACGGCGTTGTATCCTAACTTTCCGTTAACTAGCTCCAATCAGGCCAATATTACAAGTTCCTAATCCAATCGATGATTCGGAACTCCCTTTTTCGGTTCGCTCCGACTTCAACAGTCGACCTGAAGAAAAGTCAAACTGCAGTTAAGTCAATGTCGGTCTGATCCGGTCGTATAAGGCGGAAAAGATAAAGTTAGCGCATAAATCCGGCGCTGTCAGGCGGCGCGATAAGCTGGCTTGCTTAGCGCTCACCTGACGGCTGCCACTCACACCGATGCGAATTACAACGACAAGTTAAGATATTAAATAAAATAAAAATAAAAAATTACTATTATAATTAAAAGTAATCATGGGACATTTTGTCGGGGAAGTGAAGAATCGTGTCTGCGGTTTTGTTTTATTTTCTAAAATTTGTGTTAGGTCGAATATTAATGTTAAATAAATGGTGGATTATTAACCGTTAAGTGTTCGTGAGTATGCATGAGTGTTGGCAAATGATACGAAACAGTGCAACGTCACTTTTCAAAGTCTCTCAAGAAGTCCGCTCGAGGACTAAATAAAGCCCCACATCTTTACTGAGAAGCTCGAGGGGTTGGGGGGTATATCATTTCTCACTTCTCATTTCTATTATCATTCATCATCATCATACCGGAAAGAAATATTGTTTATTTATGGATTACTTGTAAGAAAAAATACTTTGACACTGTCTAAATGTGCTAATCTCACGAAACCATCAACTAAAGGGAAAAAAAAAAGTAATCATCATTATCATCATCAGCCTAGACAAAAACCAATAATCGACATTTTATTTTCTTTAGTCATTCTAAATAAGGGCGACTGATTTTACTTTTAAGCAACAATTGAAGTTGAACAACCTGTTTATTATCTGTCAAGCCGTAAAATTTCAATGAAAATCAATGGTATTTTTTGACGACGAAAACTGTGTCGGACACAGCTTAAAGTATCGAACGTTAGTGCCATTACCCAGTACTAATCCATTGCTGGACATAAGCCTCTCCAAGTGCACGCTAAAGAATTATCTGCAGCTTCTCTCACCCAGCTCTTGCCAGCCATATTACGGAATTCGTCGCTCGACCTAGCCTGAGGGCGTCCTAATAATAATGGTAATCATCATCACCTTCTCAGGCGAAAGATATCAACTATGTTTAGATAAAGGGGAGGCCTTTATCTAAACAGAGTTTATATCCAAGGATCTCTACGACGAACAGTAATAAATTTAATGATATATTATAATTTTATTTTGCCCTTTTTCACCCTACAGCTGCTAAAATCTGCAAAAGATTTGTTAGGTTTACTTTAGGTTTTTGTTCAGTATGTACAAGCGAGCGTACTAGGATGGACTAATTATACGCAAACTACGCGAATCGGTTCGCTTATATTAAGTGAAATGGGTATGGCAAAATATTCTAGAACGGTGTAAATAAGGTATTCTTGTCTTATTGTTCTTCTCCTATATATATATACTACAGACCACTATAATGTAATTAATGGATTTGTACAGCTAACAGAGAAACAGTGGCAATGCAATTTCAGATCTTACTGCACGGGGATAAGGTCTAACCAATTGTGGAGTAGGCAATACTTGTATATATACACTATGTTCTCGGTGTGCACGATTGATTTATACATATGTTCCTCGGGGGTTTTGTGGTCGGATGTAATATCTATGATAATTATGAGCTGGAAACGTCAGCTCTACTAATAACTTACATCTGGAGTGTTGTGTATTCTGTAGTGATAATGAAATTGTATAAAAAAAATGTCATAGAGGTTAAACATTCATCATCATCATCATCGTCATCATCTGCTCATTTAATGTCCCCACTGCTGGGGCACGAGCCTTCGGATTCCTCGATGCCCGGATAGCCCGGGTTTGTGATCCCCAACCCGCATTCGGCATGGTGTGGGATAGACCCAGCCGTGGGATAGTATATAGGCTACTTACTGACTTACAATTATATTTACCTACTAGCTGACCCGGCGGACTTCGTACCGCATTTTTTTTAAAATATAGCCTATATTACTCAGCGCTAATGTAGCATTCTAATGGTGAAAGAATTTTTTAAATCGGTCCAGTAGTTTTTGAGTTTATTCGTTGCAAACATACATACATACAAAAGTACAAAGCTTTCCTCTTTATAATATTAGTATAGAAAAACTAACATGAAAATGTGGGAGATATAATTACTTTAAGGATAAAACGACGTTTTCTAAAAATTAAATGTATTGCCCCCGAAACTCTCTGCATACTAAATTTCATGAAAATCGTTGGAGCCGTTTCCGAGATTCAGATTTTAAATATACCTATGTACATATATACAAAAATTGCTCGTTTATAGGAATTCGATTTTAAGAATAGTAGATTTCTAATTAATTATTTTTATTTTATTTAAAAGCGAAGCGAAGCGCTACATAATATATTTATCTAAATTTTTATTACTAATATATTTCTTTAAAATTTGGCCACCTAGACGCTGAAACAACATAGTAGTAGTCCGGTATTGTATCCGGATTGGTCATTTTATTGTTATACCCACGTTCCCATTATTATATGAGATTATATAATAATCTCTATTATAGTTCTCAATATCCTATTTGCGTTAAGAAAAGAGAAAGGAAAGACTCGATACTTTTCTGGGCCCGGGTGAAAACTCGATCATAATCCGAGTAGCTTTATTTGATTAAATATATAATTAAATATTTATAAAAAATACAGTGAAAAAATTAAATGCCTACCCGAACCAAAAATTGTATTTTTTTATAAATATTTAATTCAGCTTAAGAGTAGCAATTAGCACATAAAAATAAAAAGTAAATTTAAATATACCTACACAAGTCCTCATTGAAATTTTGGTGAAATTTTGTGTCACTTACTGTTAGTGATTTATTCATTATCGATTACTTAACTTTAAATCGATTATAATTTAGTGTCATAACTAAATATTAATTTTCTTGCTTCCTAGATTGTAAAGTGATTTCGTGATTTCCATTAAAATGAATAGGGCTCCTTTGGCTTACAGAGTAAGAGTAGATAGTGTTGATTTATTTCGGCGGGTTGGATTGAGCCACGATAGCATAGTTGGTAGTGCACCTAACCTGGCATGTCATGGCATGCGGGTTCGAATTCCGCTCGTGGAGTTTTTTCACTTTGTTTTTTTTTCAAATAGTAATTTGTTTGCAATACAATTTTACTATTAAACCGCTGGACCCACGACTCCCCATCTTCTTTAGTTAACCAATTTCGTTTGACATTTATATTATAGTTAGTTCATTATAGCTTAATTGATACCTGTGACAGAAGTCATCAAAATTAAAGACGTGACTTTGTAAAAGCGTATGAATTTATTTGACTACATTAAATAAATATTTTTTTAATATCCATCACTTAATATACTACAATTACTTTTGTGATTCTTATTTATGCGTTAAATTAGGTTTATCCCAATAAACTCTCACATAACTCATATTTATCACAATTTTAAAACATTACAATAAAATAAACGTACCTACTCCTTTACAAGGTTATTTCATTACAAATAAATACTAGTGTTGGGATTGTAAACCAAGTGAAGCTTAATTGATATTCAATTACCAATCGACTAATTTAACTTCTTTTTTTGATTAAAGCTGTGTTAATAAATTTGTTAGTCTTTATTTATTTTTCTTGAGTTTAAAACGTTTATATAGAACTTCTAAAAATTGGAACAGAAAATCTATTGGCACATTAGATAGGAACAGTACTTCATAAGGATAATGATATTCTATTATCATTTGTTGCAATTACGTCAGTATTGTCTCAACCCTATACGTGACAATTTGACATCTGTCACGGGTATCAAGCTATGATGAACAGACTATAGTAATTTAAACTTTATGAGTGATTCCATATTCTGGTACCAGAGATTGGCTAAATCTTGATGCCTTTGCATTTCCCCTCGATAAAAGTTCACGTTCCCCTGGATGTTTATGGGGAAATACCCTTGAAGTTGTTGCGATATTCCGTACCAAGATTGACTTAAAAAGTTTGTACGGTCTGCAAAGGAAGCCTGGTTACGATTATACGATGTTAACCCCTTTGTGGTCTAATGGTTAGAGCACCAGTATCAAACTCAGTGATGCTGGGTTCGTCGGATGCCAGGGTACACGTACTATACTAGGATACTAGGTTTTAAGTCCGCCTAACTAGCTACTACCAGTTTATCTAAAAATATTGCCATTACATGTATGTTACATTGTTGTGCTCTGATAGTTAGAGATAAGATAGCCCACTGGTTATCTAATCTGCTGAGGCAGTCCTCAGCAGTTGAGGATTCTAGGTGAAGTGCACTTCCTTCAGCTTTATCAGGTGAAATGAAGGCAAAGAACAACTGGAAAGGAAATTACCACTGGCACATGGACTTTCCACGTAAACAAAACAGATCATGGGTATATAGAGCCACCACGCCGCCGACCCAATGCCTGCTGGTGAATTTAAATGGCAACCATCTTTTAGCAAATCAATCGGCATCTTTCGATAATATGTGAAAAGTTCGAAAGTTCGACAGCATCTAATTTTAAATTTACTAATTGCCAATCAAGATTATTTTTAAATTATTTTCTATACTTTTGCTGACCCTACCACTACTTAGTAGTATACAGACTTCTCAATATCCCATTTGCGTTGAGGTAATATAGTTGATCTAGTCTAGAAAATGAACTCTATCAGTTAATCAATAGGGTTTACTACAGATACTGTCTACTCAAACACTATAGCGTTTGATAAAAGTTTATAGGAGTTTTCAGCGAGTAAGCATTTTCTAAAGGGTTGAATGGTGAATCGTTGCGATCATGATGCAGCCAAGCGAATTTAATCCTTATTCATACAGGTATCTTAAAGTCAAACCTGTCTTCATTGTCAAAAAGATGAAATCATTAGTTTAAAATCAATAGGTATATTTCAAAGAGTTTAATGGCGTTCGAGTTTCGATCTTGCAAGTTAAGTAATGTTCGATAAGTCGGTTGGGTGAACAAGTTAAAACAGCTTTACTTTTTCAGTGCTTGAGAAAGCCGTTGGTCCTGGTCCTTTAAACCGACCAACTAGCTTTAGGCCAGAGTGGCGGCCCTAATGCTTATGTAAAAATCTGTGAACCAAGTCGTGAGACGTATATAGGTCGACGATGGTGATGATGATGAAGATGAATGATGATGGTGATATGCCATGGTAGTGTATTTTCAACTTTCCATAGCTGAAACACAAATGTTGAAAAAATTTCCACGAGCAGGATTTGAACCTGCACCCTTCTGACATTCCGGGTCAGGTGCTCTTCCAATTGAGCTATCGTGGTTCTAACCAGCCCGCCGAAATTATTCAACACTTTTTACTTTGTAAGCCAAAGGCGCCCATTCAATGTCAACAACTACCGTCATTAACATCCGATCATAATATTTTTACAAATATTAAAGATCAGTTAAGAAATAAGCAAGCTATTTTATAAAATGTTCAAAATGATTTTTAAAGCAAATTTTGTTGCGAACAAATTACAAAA
>CAUJAO010000075.1:0-12781 GCA_963082485.1 Eudonia mercurella
CCGACACAATTTAAAAATATAAGTCCCAATATTTTTAGGCATACCTACCTGCCCGAGTAAAACCTTAACTGTCAGAAGAAGTAAGTTCACGATTCATGATCCTGCAATTATCCGCGTATGTATGTACAAGGGTTTGCGATTTACGATTAATTCACTTAGAATGCACAATGAGTCAGCCGTCTAGTTCCCCAAAGGAGGCTTGCTATGTTCTCCTTTTAGTAATGAAACACAAACGGTAGCTGAATAACTAAATACTCAAATTGAATACGAGATAAATAATTAAGCATTAGCTACAGCCTGCAGTGCAGTTAGGTACATCAAATTTGAATCCCCTACGTCGTTGTGTGTTACTCGTACAAATGATAAGAGCAATAACTAGTTTTACATTTAAGATGTTTTTACGGACATTGTACAATACGTTGAACTACAAAATTATGATATGAAACTAATATTATTGCCTACAGTGACTAAAAATAATAAATATTACAACGTAATCACAAAGAATTAGTTAGACCTAGCGTAATTAGAAGCAATCAAGTATTTTTTAAAGTATAATGAGCTGACGATGATGATGATGATGAAGTATTTTTTTACACAAACGAAAAGAAAATATAAAAAATATATTTCTGAACAGTTCTGGCTGCAGAGCTTTCATACATTCGACACGTCAAACCTACAAAAGCAAAGACAGTTTCTTAAAATTCAAAATCCATTAAAGTTCTAACGTACTTTTATGCAACATTCAAGTGCACGAAACACGTACAGTTTTTGGTCCTTCGGGAGTGAAAAGTCACTTTGAGAAGAATGTCCAAATAATCGTGACTATATTACCGGTTCGGATTGCATCATCTGTCAAGAAGAGCCCGGCATTACACATTATGCTTACATCTCATCATCATGAGCATTGGTTTGAAAACATATTAAACTTTGAACTTTATGTGGGACATAGAAATAAATAGAACAATAAAAACATTGATTTGCTTAAAATTATAGTATACCTACCTACTAGTGGTCGGCCAGTGGTCGAAATTCGATCGTAATTTTATTAAGGCTGCACGGATTGTGTCCTAAGCAATGAAACATTAAAATGGATAGAATGTGAGTTTGGATTGGCATTGACAGATGTCGGCCGCTCCTCTTCCATTTTTGAAATTATTGAAAAGAGTATATATGCGTGTGTGTCAAATACATGGTAGTGTGTAATGTTTGTTTTGTTGATTTAATGTATTTTATGCATAATTTAGAAAATATTAACATTCTGCAATCCTTCTCTATATAAAGTATAAATGTGCGAAATTTCATACTTCTCCGTCCGCGCAATTTTCGTAAAAAGGGGTACAAAGTTTTTGCTTCACGTATTAATATACAGATATTTTTTTTATAAATAATAACCAGTAGTCGTCCAGTGGACGAAATTCGAAAGTACGGGTGTACTTTTATTTTTAAACATTTTTTTAGGCTATATGCGTATAGCCTTCCCCAATAAATGGACTATTCAGCACAAACATAATTTTTCAATTCGAACCAGTAGTTCCTGAGATTAGCGCGTTCAACAAACAAACAAACCAAAAAACCAAACAAACAAACTATTCAGCTTTATAATATTAGTATGATAGGCTAATAGAGCAGTTTTACATTTAGTTATTTTCGAAAGTTTCCACAGAGCATAGATAAATATGAGAGAAGCGCGATGGCGCAGTGGTTAACGCGCCCGGTCGGATGGGTGACCAAAAATTTATGATCTCGAGCTTCTCCGTGCTTCGGAAGGCACGTTAAGCCGTTGGTCCCGGCTGCATTAGCAGTCGTTAACAACCACCAATCCGCACTGGGCCCGCATGGTGGTTTATGGCCCGTTCTCCCTATCCATCCATAGGGAAGGCTCGTACCCCAGCAGTGGGGACATAAAATGAGCTGATGATGATGATGATGATGATGATAGATAAATTTGTTGATCTTAGTTTTAAGATTCTCTATATGTGGTGTCTACTCTTATGTGCTTGTATTGTCTAGTATTATTCCAAAAAAGTTACACTCTTATTTTCTACAATTTATTAATCTTTGTATTCTACTTAAAAGTTGTCACACTTGATTTTCTATTACGAAATGTTATGTATATACATAGTTTTAGAAATATTAACGCCTCGGTGGCCCAGTGGCCCAGTGGCCGAGGGGCAGAGCGCTCGGCCCGGTACCCGAAGGCCCCGGGTTCAATTCCCATGTGTTTCGGATTTTTTAATGCTTAGCCCGGGTTTGTGATCACCAACCCGCACTTAGCAAGCGTGGTGATTAAGCCATTACCCATCCATTGTAGCGATCACTTGATTCCAATGATGGAGGCCTTTGCCCAGCAGCGGGACCGTATATAGGCTATTTACTTCACTTATAATTATTTTAGAAATATTAACTTTTAGATTATCCCCTGTCAGCCAATCTATACATTTTTTTTAAGTTCACACAGATCGTTATTACAAACAACCATAGCGACGCCATCGGCATACATCGTACATTCGTATTCAGTAACATCGGGTAAATCTTACTTTTTTACTTTTAAGTGCTAATTGCTGCACTGAAGCTGAATTAAATATTTATAAAATACAGTGAAAAATTTAAATGCCTACCCGACCCAGCCAGGAATCGAACCTAGTCTTCCGCAATCCGGGCGGCTGCACTGACCATTATGCTACCGGGAAGGCTTATAATCCTCATCAGCCCACTTCCATCCACAAAGGGCATAAGTCTCTACCGTTGCACGCCACCCGGCACTCTGCACAGTCCTGCGCCATGCTCATCCATTTCCTGCCCGCCACCAGGACAAGATCGTCCGACCACCGAACCGGAGCTCGGCCCACCGATCGACTACCATTTTTTGGCAATCACTCTGTCAGCGTGCGAGTCCATCTGCCGTCTTCCCGTCGAGTTACGTATCATGCCCATGCCCACTCCCACTTGAGAGGTGTGATCCGTTTACCGACAAACATAACAATGTCGATAATAAGTAATTGAAGCAAGTGAAGAAGTACCTTGTGGGCCGGCAGAGTGAGGTTAACTGATGCTACGTTTGTTTTCACGCTGCATCAGTTATCGCGCTGTTTTCACGCTGCATCTTGACTTCATTTCCACTTAACGTGTGAGATGGAGTCATTTGCCCAGCTATCCATAAAAAAAAAAAAAAAAAAGTGAAGACCTAACCATAGTATTATTTTGTTGAAGTGAAACACCTTACACAGATGCATATTATGTAGGTACTTCATAGTTACGAGTACAAGGTACAATTTTGACGAATCTTACACAAAACACGTAAAATTTCCAAACGTATAGTGTTCGCGTAAACTTCGAAAACATTTTTAAAAATCTTCGAATACGAGGAGTACATACGAACACGAGGAGTATATAGTATATACGAGGAGCATAATACTTAAACGTCATGATATGATGTAATATTGATCAAAAAATTAACCATCGTCAATCGGTGATTACATGTTTCCATTCATTCGCAATCTTGATTATAATCCAATAACATATATTAAATGTAATAACTACAAATGTAGTAACTGCTGGTAATTATTAAATTTGATTGTATTTACCACTGTTTGTGATACCACTGATTGCGGTGATGTCGTTAACGAGCTCAATGGATGACAAAGTAATTGTAATATGGACTGGTAGCACATTCATGACTTAGTTATCGTTTGTAAAGCAGCTTTCAGTGATGGGAGAGGCCGATGACAAGCTATATTGAAAGCCGTTGTCTGTGACTGAAAACTTATATTCATCATCAGGTTATCCCAATCATTATCATGGACACAGGGGGATCTTACTATTTATTTATAGCTTAAATTTTTTGTCAAAATACTGACCACATTTTTTTAAATAATTAACTTCAGAATGTATGTATGTAATCCTTGGACAAAGTTGCCACAGACAAATAACTCAATTAATGCAATTGCAATTACAATTTGTTATGTTATTTTTACTATTCAAGGGCATTTCATAATATAACGATGTAAACTCTGTTGGCAGTAAACAAATACGAGGAATACCTAAATCACCTACGGCACGCGCTATATCGGTGTCGTAATAACGATTTAAGTATTAATGATTGTTCCGATACATTGATCGCAGACAACGATTCGCTGTTGATAAGGCGGCAATAGCAACGCTAATCTAACTGGATATTATCTTTGTAGGAGATTAGAGAGAGAGCTGAGATTTGTTTGAACTCTGCGTTGGGTCTGGTTAAAAGTTTTATGAAAAGCTTATCGCCGTTATTGTAATGGCAGTCTGACTGCTGCCGGCAGTGCTAAACCCAGGAAACCTCAGGAACACAGAACAGGATTACGATAATCCCTTATCAATGTTGTCGACGCAAATGACATTATTGATTTATGGTGATAGGACAATGGCAAAGGCTAATACCTTACCTATTATCCTTAATTGTGATAGCAACTTTATCATTAATCAACATAAGTAAATTAAATTAATAAAATAAATTAACTACTAACACCGCATAGCCCCGTCCGGGTGGCTATCACCCTAGCTCTCTTTACTGCCAAGCAACAGCGTCGAGCAGTGCGTACGAGTGGGGTACCTGGAGGTGGCACTCCAGTGAGGACGTTCGCGGGCCGCCGGCCTGCACACTCAATCGAATTAAAAATGACCACAATACCATCTGACTGTACTAAAACAACATTGCCGTTGTAGAGGAAAAAAATTAAAGATATTTTAAGCAGTCGCATTAATATATATATATATGTATACAAACTCGTTTCTCTACTTCAGTGGTTAAGTTAATTAAGTATTTTTTTATAACATAAATAACAAAAAAATATAGTATGTTAACGTGTGTCGCGGTCCAATTTAAAATGTCTACTGAACCATGCGATTTATGGACTTACTTAAGGAGTATCACATTATGTTTCTCTCTTTTGCGAATCCAATCGCTTGCTGACCGGCCAAGTTTTTTGTTTTTAAAAGAAAAAAAAAACCTTTTACTTTATATAATAAATAAGTTACTTTTATTTTAATATTTTTATCTGTAGTAGGAGTAGTACTTACATTGGTTAGTTAGGTAATGGTATAATAACAAATGGGTCTTTGATACTGAAAAATAAATAGTTATGAAACAATTTATATCGTTAAAAAACATTTCCGATCTTTATTATAATGAAACTTTAATAAATTATCTTCTGGGACGTGTCACCGCAGAGCAGCATTGCTCTGCGGTGACGCGGCGGACGCGACGACCGCCGCGCTATGGTCAGCGTCTTTGATTTATTATCACAATGTAGTAGTTATCGATTAATATCACCGACTTCTGTAAAACCGATGTTGGAGCAATAATAAAGTTCCAGTATTTTGTTGTTGTGATTACATCGGTTTTTATCTAAATTATAATCACCGATACAGTCGTTTTAATAAGTAACAGTCTGTAGTCCAATTATTTGATTATGACACAGATTGTAAATACTAATTTTAAGATGTAAAGTTTGCGACTTTGTTTGTTTGCTTGAAAAGCGAATCTGTGGGACTACTAGCCCAACTTACAATTTTACTTTCCGTAACTAAGGCTTTATTTTATTTTGATGAAGAATTAGTTGTCCGTTAGAAATAAATAAATTAAAATACTATTAATTGATCAGCTTACTATTAAACTATTAAGTGAGCCTACCCCGACTACTCTTGCGAACAGGACTTTTCAGGTTACGTACATGCACAAAATAAACGAGATAAATCTGAATGATTGTAAAACTGTTTTTTTTGTAACAAGAATGATGTCAACTATTTCTTAAAAAAGAAACTACATATAAACTGATATCAAAACTACGTTAGCTTAGCTTTCTATGTATAATAAGTATGTATTTAAGTATTTTAAGTATGTTTATTCGTCGTCTAGTAACCATTTAACGAGTTTCATAACGAAGCTTCTCTTGGCCTAGATAATTGGTGTGAGTGTAGGAAAGTTTATTATTATTATTATTAACCTCGTATATTATTATTATTATTATTACTATTAAGGAGCTCGATGGCGCAGCGGCTAGCGCGTTCGGCTTGCGATCTTGCCCGCTAAGCAACTTTCGCAATGCCGGGCCGCCTGATGGGTGACCAATTAAAAACATCTTGAGCTCCTTCGTGCTTCGGAAGGCACGTTAAGCCGTTGGTCCCGGTTGTTGTCGTAAGATGGCAGTCGTTAAAACCCACCAACCCGCATTGGGCCAGCGTGGTGGGTTATGGCCCAATATCCCCACGTGCTACTGATCATGTGGGAGGCCTGTGCCCAGCAGTGGGACGTTTATAGGCTGATGATGATGATGATGATTATTAACCTTCCGAGCCAGCAGTAGAAACGCATTACATATATGTATTGTTTATTAAATTATATATTTTAAGTATTATTGTGTGTAAAAAAAAATATTTTTAAGTAAGTATATTATTTTTTTAATATTTTTTATTTTTATATAACTACTTGACGTTCATAAGTGCAATTTATATGCCTAAATTGAATAAATGACTTTCATTTAATTTCATTCATTTTATTTCATTAGAAAACGTTTGGAATAATTTAAGATATAAATTTATTATATTATTATGCAACATAGATTTGATTTATCTTTTAAATCACCTGCCATGTTTTCTAAATAATATTTGACGGGTAAGCACTAGCCTTTATCTTACGCGATGTTAAGTGATGGAAGGTCGCAGGTGGAAGAGCACTTCAACCGGAACCCTCAACTACTGAGGCACTGGCTATCTTATTTCTAGCTGACGGAACACAACAATGCTACAAACATTTATGTTATGGCGTTTCTGTCGATGATCGAAGTTATGGCGACATATTATACTCGTATTTAGTTGAGATGGTAGTAGCTAGCCAGGCGAACAAGTCCTACAGCCCACCAGACCGAGAACCTTCCTCTTTGCAGTCAGACTATAAATTGTAGACCGTTCAGTTTTTTCTTAATCATTAATTATGATTCCATTTTTATTTCTTACATACAAGGATAACTATACAAGGAAAACTGTCTATAATACTAAATCCAATAATTTATCAGCGTGAAAGTGTTTGCGTATTTAAAGATGGGAAAGATAGCTTGTTATCATTCAAAGCTCAGATTTCTATTCCATAAGAGGATAACATAATTATTATTTATATTTTTCCTCATAGTAATTTACATCGAATAGATTTATTTAAAATACAATTTTATTGAATAAGCAAAGTATTTGTTTTCTTTAATATTACAATAACTACAAAAATATTTGTCTCCGATTTTGATTTGACTAATCCGGATCAAGACGAGGATTACTTCGTCGTGGTTCGAAACAAGAAGCGATGTCGTCAGCGAGCAAGCCAGAACCGTTGCGGTACCGCACCGACAGGGCCCAACTTCCTGCCGCGTGCTGCAACACCGACCACGGCCATGTACCTGTCCCGACTGCATTCCCGAGTTCATACGAATGAAGTGGAACTTTAATTTGAGGATTGGACCGCTGGGGTCGCGCCATAATACGAACTTCAAAGCGTTTGTGGTGCGAGTCCCGACATCAAAGCTGGAGATCTTCATGAAGGAAGACTTCTGACCGAAGGGTGTAGTCTACAGGCGCTTCCATGGAAAGTTGCCTGTTGCTACCAAGTTGGCACAGTAGATGCCAATCAAATAATACTAACATAGTTATTAAGTTATTTTATATACTAACAAAAAATTGTTTTTTTAATTTTGTATGTATGTTAGTCTGTAAGGTATTTATTATATGGGCCGCTCTGTATTTTTTACCATCTTTTACATTGTTTGTTGCCTGAAATAAAGATTGATTATTTATTTATTATTTATTAATAACAAAAAAATAGAAAACTTTTAACAGATCGCAATTCAACACCATCAAACTCGCATAATTAGAAAATTTTTGGTTATTATTTTCCTCTTTGTTTTTCTTTAAGGGTGCGATCAAAGAAGCAAAAGTGTAATCACGGTTAAGTTCATATTGATGAAAAAACTATCGTATTACATAAACAAAATATATATTAAAGAGAACGTGTTTACAATTAGTCCGACCCATAAATTCATAACACACTATAGTTTTTTCTACAATATCATTTAAAGTTGGGCAAAAATCATGAAAACGAGTGGCGGCGTTTATTTGATATCATAAAGTTTATCTAAATTATTATACCTCTAATTATGTTTAAACAATCAGCAATGTCTTAACTACAAATCTCACATTTTCGATTTATCGAGCGGTTTTTTAAATTATTATTTGTTCAAATTAACATGTTAAATACCCCATACAAAATTAGTATGGTCGCGCGGCATCAAATAAATATGGACGAAGACATTTCAAATAAAATATATGGCACTTGTCACTTAAGCACCCTTAAAAAGGCTTTTGTTTATTACTTTGATCCCCATCGACGTGACTGTATCGGTGGATTAGTATGTAGTGTAGCCTAATTTTTATTAAGTATTTGAAAATCGAACCTGTAAATCAGCGACGCTTTTTCGGATGTGTTATCACTATAATAATAATAATAATAATAAAATGTGCGGGCCCTGCCCCGCTGCTGGTGGTACTCTAGGATTAGGTTTTTATAATGTTTTATTGTTTTTATATTAAAATATTGTAAAAATCTAGTTCTAAGAAAGAAAATAAATAAAGGAGACAATAATAATAATAATAATAATAATAATAATCATCATCATCATCATCATCATCATCATCATCATCATCATCATCATCAGCTCATTTTATGCCTCACTGCTGGGGCACGAGCCTTCCCTATGGATGGACACGGGCCACACGCGGGCCCAGTGCGGGTTGGTGGTTGTTAACGACTGCGAATGCAGCCGGAACCAACGCCTTTACATGCCTTCCGAAGAAGGAGGAGGAGCTCTAAATGATAAATTATTGGTCACCCATCCGATGACCGGCCTTTGCGAAAGTTGCTTAATCTCAGCACTCGCAGACCGGGCGCGTTAACCACTGCGCCATCGAGCTCCTTAATAATAATAATAATATAATAAAATAATCAATAATATAAAATATTTTATTGTATATAATAGAATATAGTACTTAATATAATATAATAATTAGACAAGGTTTTTGTTACTTTTGTAGTTTGACTTTGTAAGATAAGATAAGATAAGATAACATAATATACATTTTTATTGCCATAAAATTGTGTAAATACATAGCAGGTGTTATGCATATAATAATGAGAACAAACAATTTACCCTAGTCGAGCATGCAATTTCAGTAGGTAGGTACATGTAACATAGAAACAGCCGCTATGCTGTTTTTGTACCAAAATATTCAGTCAAACTGTAGAACGCCTTATCTGTAAGCCATCTTTTTGATTTAATTTTAAAACGGCTTAAACTTACTGAGGCTTTTTGATCTGTGGGCAGATGATTGAATACTTGGATACCAGTCACATAGGCACTCTTGTGATACAGGGCATTATTAATATTTGGTAAAGACAAGCCATAATAATATGGATATCTCTTCCGCAAATTACAATTATTTGTGCTTTTACGTTTAAAATACTGAATATTGATTTTTATAAAAACAGCCATCTCTAACAGATAAATACCCGTCAGTGTCAAATAACCCTTTTCTCTTAAAACATTTCTCAGAGTCTCATCAGAGTACATACTGTAAATAGTTCTCAAGCTTTTCTTTTGTAGTACGAGTATAAAGGCAGATTTTACATTAATAGAGTTTCCCCAGAAATTTCCCCTATGTAAGAAGAGGATAAACTTGGCCAAAGTAGGTGGCTCTGGCTACATTTATAGACGATGTTTCCGCAAGCATAGATAGGGCATAGCAGTCGCTCGATATTTTATTATTAATTTTAGTTATGTGCAACTTCCAACTTAGATGAGAGTCAATATTTACACCTAAGAAATTTATTTCATCCACAATTTTGTTGATTGACTTGCATTCAGACGTTATATTTAGTTTAATTTGATTTGTTTTCTAGTTTCTAAATTGTATTATTTTTGTTTTGGAAAGATTTACTGTCAGATTTAATTATTTTAGAAAACATATGGTTTCATTTAAAGTTTTAATTATTTGTTTTTTTTTAATGTTATCATTTTGATTAATGGGTATGAAAATTGTAGCATCATCTGCAAACATAACTCATAAGTTGTTTGTGATATTCGGAAGTTTGTTCACATATAGATACTAAAAAAGAAGAGGGCCAAGAATACTTCCTTGTGGTAGACCTAGGAGCATCTCTTTAGGATCAGATTTTTTTGTTATCTCATCAAAAGTATCTTTTACTGTGTATTGGTCTCTATTTTTAAGGTAGCTTTCCAGTAGTTTTAGTGTTATTCCCCGAATACCTAATTTATCAAACTGAATTAAAGAATGTTCTGTTACATAAAATTTTGTTTATTTGTTTCAGGTAATAAACCAGTGGGGCCCTCAGCGATGGAGTGACGTAAAGTGATGGTGTGCAGTGTTGTGGTTAGTGCGATGTGCGTGCATCGGCCGTGAAGCGGTGCGGGAGTGAAGCGCTGACGTCGCATTGACTCAACGGCGCCATGGCCGACGACAACACCATCATCGAGGGCACCGTCAAGTTCCGCGATGGCAAGAAGGTTAGTGACTTTACCCACACAGCTTTCCACGTTTATAATAATTTTGATTGATGTGAAAACACAAAAAGACAAAAGTAAGTTGTAATGTTTTTAATAACTTATACTACGAGTATTATGTATGACCCTAATTTAGTATTTTCAAAATGACGAAGACGACGACTTTGAGAAAGGTTGCCTATTATGGTAAGGTAAACTACCTATATGGGGTAAACAATGCCAAAGGAACTTTGGCTTGCAGAGCTTCTCATTGCGCGTATTGTTATATGGGTGAGTAGTTTATTTAGTACAGGTCGCAGTGTGAGCTTCAATCTTTTTTTTTCTCTTGTTAATGAAAGTATGATTATGAGGCGATTGTATGAAATAGCTAGTGGTAGGATTCTGTCCAGAATCCTTCTCTACGGCAACCTATTTCTGCCGCCCGCAGCATGGTTTTGCATTGATGTGCTTTGAAAGTACCTACTTTATCAATTGAAATGAGAAGGCATTGTTGCATAAAAGCTGATGCTTTGGGGTTTACAACTATTGGTGTCACGATTGTTATGATTTTTAAATAGATACGGAATTTCAGATTTTTAAAATGGCAACTGTATAGTTGACATACATACGTACATACGTATACATACATACATACGTATACAACCGCCCTTCCATAGGAAAGGCGTGTATACGCCTTTCCTATGGAAGGGCGGTTGTATATTTGGGAGCTCAAAGAGATTTAGAACCACTACGGTGAAAGTTAGTTGCTTTCAGACCAGGCAAAAGACAGACATACAGAAAGACTAGACATTAAGTGGAAGCTCGGTATCTCTGCAAAATAGTTGGAAATAAAAGTGATTTTTATCATAACTATGAATTTCTATAAAACAAGCTTTCATATGCTGCAGTGGCCACCTTCCATCAGGAGGGCCGTGTACTAGTTTGCCAGCTCAGTAACTCAAAAAAAAAATGAACTGGTTTTTATGAATCTATTATGAAATTATTTTTATACGCAGTGTCGCTTGGAATTAATTTCATAGAAA
Organism: Eudonia mercurella; assembly: GCA_963082485.1. Lineage (NCBI taxonomy): Eukaryota > Metazoa > Arthropoda > Insecta > Lepidoptera > Crambidae > Eudonia > Eudonia mercurella. Next base: position 11,618 of record CAUJAO010000075.1, read on the forward strand.
TACCAGTAGTGTCGCCTGCGGTCTGCAGTTGCAGTTCGCAGCGTGCGGCCGCCGTCGGGACATCCCGATGCATTAATTTGTATAGTTTTGATTCTTATTTACATTGACATGTGTCAATGCTCGTGACTACATGAGCGTTGTCTGTCCGCAGTGGAAGCCGCGCTGGTGCGTGATGCGCAAGCTGTCGCCGGTGGCAGGTGAGCTTCCGACAGGCCTGACTCGGGCACAACACACACACTCGCACAACACACACACACATTGCATACAAGTATCAGCTGATTCCTTATTAGTTTTTTTGATGTGTAACATATTTCCGCTCGCATTCTATATATATATCTTGTAGAAGTGATTTCGTAGAAAAGGGACGGAAGTACGTAACAGTGTGATTCGCTCGCCTTCTATATTGTATGGTGTGATATGCATTTGTATGAAGGTTACCTTCAGCAGTCTCCTTATTTTTGAAGGAGTGGAAGCACTGGCTAGTGCATGAAAGTAGTTCATTTGCGAGTTTGCTAACGAAATAAAAAAATAATAAAAAAAATACCTCCTCCTTTTTTGAAGTCAGTTAAAAAAAGGAAAAAAAAATAAAAAAATGAGAAAAAAGAAAAGAAAAAAAGGAAAAAAAAGAGAAACCTCCTCCTTTTTTGAAGTCGCTTAAAAAAAGAAAACTAATAAAAAAAAGGAAAAAAAGAGACAAAAAAGGAAAAAAAAGAGAAAAGAATAACAAAAAGGAAAAAAAGGAAATAAAAAAGAGAAAAAATACACGTCATTCTTAATTCTATATTCTGTTTTCTATTGTAATATTGATTTCAAAAGGTGAGATGTCAAATGTTACTCATCATATGCGACTATTGTAAGGCTCGTTCGTTTTTTTAAATTCTGCTGGTGATGTGCTACTTTTTGGCGTACCTATTTAAGTATGTGTTGTTTATTTTACATATTTTTATACCTAAATATTTTTCAAACGCTTAAGGCCAATGATGTTGATGATGACGTTGTTAATATTATACTTTTGAATAAAATTGCTATAGGAAATGAAGTTATTACTTACCACAACATAGAAAAGGAAAATTTATAAATATGTATCTGTTTAGTTTTCTGCATTCACGGTTAGCTTTCCTAATCCAATTTCCTAATACCTTGCAGTTCATGTAGGTATAGGTG
>CAUJAO010000076.1:0-12438 GCA_963082485.1 Eudonia mercurella
GCGAAGATAGCAGCATTTTTTTTATTATCTGATAACGGTATTGTAGAGTAGGTATTTTTGTACCTGCTAGATAAAATATGTTTTAAAGAAAAGATTTCAACGCCATGCTTTTGTTTTGGCCGTTGGGTGCGGTGGGAATAGCGCGCGCTGGGGCGGGGGGCGGGGGTGCGCGGGCGGCGTGTCGCAAATAGCCCGTGACGTGGCGGGCGCTGCACTTTCGCGCGGTCATGTGCCCGGCGCCGCAACCAGACGCTCGTAATCGGCCCTCTATTTAAAAACGTCGCCGGCGACGCTGCCGGCGGCGGCGGGGAATGCGCGGCGACAATGCGCGCGTCAACGACCGCTCGCAGCGGAAGCGACACACTTCCAGCCCGGAAACGTGCACCCGCGCCTTAAGGGACTGCCGGCTATTTATAAACGGCGCAGGGCACATCCACGCGTCCGTGGGGGAGCGTGATGTAATACGTTTATTTCGGAATCGCTCCCTTCGTGTCTTAAAGAGCTTAGCCACATCACTGAGACAGATTTATGAACGTATCGTCATTTCATATGTGTGGGAACTTGATAGTTGAGGCGCGTATGGACAACGATACGGCGGCTCTATCTTCATTGATTAAGAGAAAATAATTGTAGGTACTGTTAGCGAGACAACATCAGCGATTCATCTCCGTAATTGTGGAGACGTCACCGCGTTTCCTCATAATTGGCTAGTAGTTTGGTGATCGCGTCACGCGGCCGGAGTACATCGAGCCCCACAAAGGGTGTACGGATCGCGCGCGCGTTCGGCAGTTCCCAGCGCGCTCGTTCCGCCGGCGCGCACGCCGCTCATTAACGAATGAGCAGGTAAAGAAAGCGCAAGGGCTCACCGGAGATAAGGTCAATAAATGCGCGGTTCTGTGCCTCATAATTAATACGCGCGATAATATCTCGGGGCAATTACCGAAATACATCTGGTGTGCACATCGCATCGGAAACTCGTTACGTATTCAATTACTGTAGTTCGCCTTAATGAGCACGCGGGCCCGCGGTGGCCCTTCGACGGAAGCGGAGGGTACTGACGCCGCTCGGACGCGGCAGACACGCGGGCGGCCGATGAGATGATCTCATTCGTGGTGCATTTCAAACAGTGGTGTAGCAAACAACATTTAGCAAACAGCAGTTTTACCCAGACACTCAATAGACAATGTGAAATATCTTTTTAACAAGATTTTTAAACTTTTTTTACGTGCAAGCCCAACTGCTAGTAAATTTAGGACTGGATAGGATCCTAACAAGCCTAAGACCAAATTAGTTTTGCAAACTTCATCTCTACGACGAATCTACAAAAATCTTGTGAAAGAGAGCATAAGCGAGAAGCGTAATGAACAGAGTGGCTAGTGCGAATTTTTTTAACTATTCATTTGTCTCTAGAGTCAGCTACGAATTGTGGTTTAAAAAAACAACTTTCAAAATTTTTATTGTATGGGATCGTAACAAAGTCATCTAGCGACGAGGATGTGGATGGCGTTGTACAAGCTTGTCCCGTTTACGAGCAGATTCTATGAAGCATTCGGATCGGATTCGAGAGCGGAACAACCCGAGGGCGCTTCTAAAGGCCTCCTCGGCACGGCTTGAATGAGGGGGTAGAGGAAACGCGTCCAGGCACATATCTGTATTGAATGCCGGGTTTTCGTACTCTTGTTCTATGAGTTGGCACTATGGAAATTTTTTTTTGCTGATTGCCACTATACATTTTCAGCGTTACCGGACTTTTTGGGGGGCGGCGAGAAACTCAAAGAGTTCCTCAAGCTGAGTGAACCGAAGCACCGTCAGAGGTTTTCTAGAGGGAGTCGCACTAGTTGCGAGTCCCCGTTTTCTACTAGATTCTCCAAGAGGATCGGACCGGATCGGATCGGCCTATGCTAGTGTGCATGTGTAGCACTCGGCTCTTCAGTGAAGGGCCGAGCTAAGGCCGCTCGTCGCAGACACCCAGGCGGCAACAAGACGATTTCGATGGTAAGTTCGCTTTTTTGCCGCTTCATGTATGTGTAGATGTTTGCGTGTAGACGATGTTGATATAATGACGTCAGCAATCTTCAATGCAGTGTGGAGCTTCGTAGACACTTTACAATACAACTGCTTTCTCTTCTACTGAACAAGTTTTATGACATATAGAATACGTGAAAATATTTTTTAATTTAGTTTGTAGTGGTAGGGGATTTCTACATACCGCTAAGGTGTCATTCAGGTGTATGCTATTCCTGACTGTAAGTAATTATCGTAGCCTATTAAGCATTATTGTTGTGCATTGTTATTCCCAGTAAGAGGGTATGATATCCCATGAAATAACTGAATCAATGAACAGTCCGGTTTGTGATCACAAACCTTCACTTAGCAAGCAAGACACTACAAGATGACAATATCCACAAAAAGATGACTTAATTTCAATGATGGAGGAGATTTAACAATCAAATCAAATCAAGTCATTTTAAGAATAAAAAACAAATTCTCTCTATCGTTAACGTGATCAAGTGGTGATCAACTCAGAATATAGCCCACTTCAGTTTAATATGTGACGGAGGCTCGCTGGGCAGCGACACGAGTTGGACTAATAGCAGCTACGTGCCCATCGCGGTGCGTCCAGCATATTAATATACCGTAATTAAGTCCCGACATTTAACATTTTTAAACGGTCAATCACGACCGTGCACACATCGGCCAGTATCACATGCCTTTCAGTGTTCACTGTTGATCTACATGCGTTCCTGACTTGTAAAGTAACGCTTAATGGTGACTTAATTTAACTCTTTAAGGCTGCTACGAATTTGCTACGAAATTGCTACGAGGGTGTAAATTTGAGGTAGTTGTAGTGTTTCGTCTATGTTTTTGTTGTATTAATGTTTTTTTTGTGATTGTTAGAATGTTAGTTATTGGAAATACTGACTTCCATGACTTTGTTTAGACAAAAAATATTAAAAACATCATATTGAAGGGTCGATTGTCTTTGGTAAAAATAATTTAAGATTTTTTCGTAGCTATAATAATATAATACCTTTGTCTTCGATTTGAAATCTATGAATCAAATGTTTTTATGAATGAAATGGCGCATTTATGATAAAAAAAAATGCAAAAAACAGTTAGCTTAGCAGAAACTTGCTAATGAAGAATGCAGCATCTCAGCAACTAATACAATATAACGCACGCTGTCTTAAATATTACTAATTAACCAAGTAGCAAATGACAAAAGCACATCAGTCAAAACTACACGAGTCATTGTTGCGACCAGCGGCAGTCGGGACGCCGGCTTTCACAACACAATTTGCCGACATTAACTATTCCTTGTTGCGCATTTACCGAGTTTATTTACAAAGAATAGCCGTTGCGGCAGATCATATAACAGGTAACATATCGTTTACGCAAAACAAAATGCATTCGTGCTACGAAAGGAATGTCTCTGTCAGCTCCTATATGTATATGTTTTAAAATAACTGTACTGCTGTAGGTTTGTCAAAGAAAAGTTTTGTCGTTTGATTACGTACATTTCCTAGTTTTTAACTTAAAGCAAGTTAATTTTGATTTTTATAAGATTTGGATTTTCATAAGATGGGCTCATTTGGATTTTCATAAGATTTTTTTTAGGATAACTTACGTCGATTTGAAAAGTAGGTATTACTAATTTAAATGCAGATTAAACAGGAATAAGTGTTCTAGTTGTACCTACATAATGGTTTTTTATTGATTATAATGCAGATAGCTAATAACCGTTTTTTTATAAATGGGGAAGGACAAGCCTGGGATTCAGTAAAATTTTCTTTGTTTGGATGGATGATAGTGACTGATAATTAATTAATGATGAGAGATAAGCGATTTTCTCCGGGCCCCTCAAAGTTTTAGTAAGGTGTCGAGACTTTAATGCGACACGTACTACTTGATAGAATATTAAAACTGCACTTTGAACTATTTTGTTTCATTTGCTTACACTCACGCTTCACATCCACGAATACTTAACGGTTTATAATCCAACATTATTTCACATTCATAAAACAAATATAAATAACTCAAATTTAATAAAATACAACAAAATTGCTAACTTAATTTTCACTTTTTCCGCCAAAAAGTTCTTAGTTTGCAATCTAAACAAAAAAACTAGAAACAGATAGAAAACTTCTTGGAATGCTAAAATGAAGTCATTTAAATAGTTTCCAAAAAAGAGTTCCATGCTGAAACAGCATAATTATTACGTAAATAGAATGTTCTAAAACAAAATCAAAAACAAATGAAAGTGTAAATTCAAATAATTTAGAACGTGGTCGTGCAAAAAGTTTTTGTCATTTAGCAATGTTTGCACTGGAGAGAGTCATGGTTCGTTATCTAGCGGGCGTCGCGGGCTATTTCAGGGCGCCGCGCCGCTTCAGCGTCTCGGAGGGGCCGCGTCTGGACCTAGATTCCGGCTATTGTTCTAGGTGCGTAGGGCTGCCAAAAATTTAAGAGAGACTACGGGAGCCGTAGCATCACACTACACGGATCTTATTTTGTCTATATGTTTTGTTGTCTCCTAGCAACAACCAATAGCAAGTGGGTATAATAAGATAAAGCTTTTGACAAGGCGCTTATGCTTTTATATTTTACTAGTTTAACATTAACGCTGAAAGCTACGACTCCTGAATACAATACTGGTACGAGATTTATTTAATGATTAATGATTGATGTGTTTTAATTGATTTTACAATTCAATTTGGTAATATGATTTTAATAAACTTTTATTTTCGAAAAAAGACAAATTGTTGAAAAAGTTTCACGAGCGGGATTCGAACCTGCACCCCATGACATGCCGGGCCGGACTTGTCCTGGAAATTGTAATTTGTTCGCAACAATATTCGCGTAAAATTATATGTAAATAATCCTTGGGGGAGGCCTTTGTCCAGCAGTGGACGTCTTTTGGCTGAGATGATGATGATGATGATGAATAATAAACTTTTACTTATTTGATAGTTTAAGAAAGTCATTAAATTGCAATCTTTACATGTTATCAGGAAAAAATTTAAGCAGAAGTTCATGAAAAGGCAAATAATGTTTTTGCACCTTTCTAAAAATCTGCTTATAGGGGTTTTTTCAGATATGAACTTAACAACATACTTTGAAATCCAAAACAATACCTAAGTACCTATAATGACAAACTTTTTTGAGCTACTCCTATCACATTGTATGGAAATCTAACATTTCATCCATTACACATGTAATAAACATTACGTACGCGAATATGAAACCTTTTAATATAGAACTATACCTAAGCTTCAAACTCGCTATTAAACTTCTTTTAAAGAACTTCAAAAAAATTCAAATACGAAATAAAAACTTTTTGGAACTATAAAGCTTCAAATTCGTTATGAAACCTTTTTGTATTGAGCTATAACAGTACCCGGGGTGACAGCCCTGCGCGCGGGCGGCGCGGCGGCGCCAGCGCACCGCTATGTTTTATTCATCGCGACCCGCGCCGCCCCCCGAATTTTGTTAGCTCGTCTAATTACACAGCGTGACCGACTTCGAGTGTCGCGTATCGATTATCGATTACACTGACGCGATGCGAGATTCCAGATCGATGCTGATGTCGCTTTATTAAATATTTATAATTTCGAAAACATAAATTATAGGTATTTTTGGATCCAATAAAAAGATTGTTTGTTCCCTTCTGATTCCAAAGTCTCTTATGTGCTTTTGGCAAAAGCTTCTTTTCGAGATCAAAATATAATAAAGATAGCAACATTGTATAGGTAATTAGGTATACGAAGCATTTCTAAAGGCTAGCCCTTTGTGTCTGATTATGGTTGAGATTAGACATCTCATCTGTATAAAAGCGGACTACGACAAGGTATCAAGTCAGGAGGGGACGGTTGGCCGAGGGTCCGATGTCGCTTACGGCCCGTTATGAGTAGAGGCCGCCCGCCGCCGCCGCCGCCGCCCGCCGCGCATACGGGTCAAGGTTAGGCGGCGCCTATCTGGCGTCCAGATCTCAACCTCATTTTTATGTCGGCCAGTGTCGGGGAGTCACGTGGCCCCATATTCAGATCAAACTATTAGTTCCCTCTTTTTTTTTGTCTGAGTAGGCAAAGGAGATACTGGTCTGCCTAATGGCACAACCATCGCAGTAAAGGACGCTTGCGACACTGAAGGTAAATAATGTCGTCGTGTCTGAAGCTGCAGTACTTATCCTTTATGCTTTAGGCCCTACAGCATAAAGTATAAGTACGAATGTTTTAATATTCTGTGTAATATTCGGACAAACAAAAAAAATAAAACAGTGTAAAACAATGTTTGGATTCTGGGCAGACATTTGCCACAGGCAAACAAACATTTATATAACCTTTCATTTCGGAGAAAATTTAGTCAGCAATTTATTCTTAATTAAAAAATGAAAATCCATAGTCTAGCCTAGCAATAGACTTATCAGATCTGAAACAGCTAACAAGAAAATCTTTCATACAGACACTTTCAAACTTAAAAAGACAATCAATAAGAATAACAAAGTAACTCAGTCCCAAAGAAATCACAGTTCAATGAATGGAGGAACGACACAAATTAGTGACCGAACGAAAAACTCGCAATCAAAAGCGTTTGAACCGACCGACAAGATAGAGACTAAAGCTGTTGCCCACAGTTCAACAATTAGGTCCTCCGCGTTGCGTGTCCGTATACCAAGTTATGAAATGCAAATAACTTCATGCCGATTTTGAGGCGGCCGAGTAGGATGTCTCAATGAAACATTAAAAGAAACAAAAACGACTCAAAGAAGAATGCCAAAACGCAAAACCGTGTTTCTTTTATTGGCAGTGCTAATCGCGGTGATGTAGGGCGTTATCTATTTCAGTCCTTGCCGTAAGTACAAGTTCTACTTCGGCGGTTCCGTGCGTGACGCAATTGTTTTACAGTGAAAAAAAAAAGGTCAAAAATAATTCGTCCGCAGAACACGATGCAAACTCGTGAAATCTGAAATTTAATCGGAACACAGTACTCCCACTCCGCGTGGTCGGACGGTACGTAAAAGAGCGGTCCTGTATTTTTTTCTCTACAATATACTGTGCGTATTTGAACGTGCGCGCCGAACGAGATGTGAGGCCCGGTTTAGGTGCGAAGGTCAATGACCGATAAGGTTTGCGCTACGTTGACCTCTTTTCCTTCCCCTCACGGATCGCTGGCCGACCTATCAGCCGAATCTGCCAAATGATAAGTACCTAGCACGCGGATTCGCGCAAACTTACTTGCTACTTTTAATAGATAGAAGACTGAAATGAAGATGAAAATGTTGAAACTAATTTCTGGTATATTTACTTCCACTCTGTCTTTTTTAATTATAATACTTATCAACAGTGCACATATTTATATTGAAAATGTTGAGATTGAGATCATCTATGCCTAATTAAAATCAATAAACTCCGCTATATCTTCTGACGTTTCTCCAGTCTAATTACTGCAAGTTTTTATTCACATTATCCAGCAGTTTGTAAAACAAATTGTCCTTAAATAATCTTTAAAATAATCCTAATAAAAACTGTAAGAGTTACAAGTATTCAAAATTGCACCTTTGATAAAATGTACTAAGATTTAGCTGCAGGGAATTGCTAGTTCAACTACAATAGAAAACTACCTAATGTTTTTAAAAGAAGAATAAGCACGTTCATAATACTGCGAATACAAATAGGGGAACCACGGGGCCGCGAGGGCGCCACAGTTGCTGCGCGGGCGCAAATTGCACCTTATCGCGCTATTGTTCACGCCAACAGATTTATAACTTCCCTTTGCCCTGGATAAGGGCCGAGACCTGGGTACACCTTTCCTAAACAACGCAATACAATGTACCGATCGTTACCATTTTGCTGATTCATTAATTAGTCGGATAGCTATTTAAGTTAACGTAATAACTATACTGTACAAATGTTTTTGTGCATTATACATTTAAACAAACTCGCAAAAGCATTATAATCAAGTAATTAAAAAATATATTATTTACCAATAATCAGCTCTCTATTCTTCAGTTCTGACTCCAGAGATATTCCAGCTTTATCAGATCGTCTTTCGCCAACTGGAAATGTAAGACAATGATATTATACTACTATAAAACAAAGGTTGAAATGTAAAATACCTAAATCAGCAGTATTTATTTCTTATTTAACATAATGTTTTTAGAATTTATATATAAAAAAACAGTTAAGTGATTTATGAAACGCTATTCGACGCCATTCCGAATTATGCAAAAAAGAGGTACACATAAAGTCTCTTGCATGCAGTACGCAACTACTTTTGAACAGCAAACCGAACACTGTAAAATCAGACTTGAATTTGAAAGTCGTCAATATAAAACAAAAATATGATAATAATGGCCTACGTTTTGGTACAGTGCCAACGAAATGTCTCTTTTATGTCTAATGTTTCGTCTGCGTGGAAGGTAATACATGTAATAACGTTAAGCTCGGAGACACACCAGAGTGCTCAGTACGTGTTGTATTTACAAAAACGAGAAAACGAGAATTTATTCTATGCAATGAAGCTGATGACAAGCAAGGTAAGTTGCAATTTTTGTATGGCATTGAAGTAGCCTCTCCTACGAGGTGACAACCCTTACACTTATTAATTTGTTCATACTGGTACCCACAGATTGGTTATACGAAATGTCAGATGTCAGACGTCCCTGCGCAAATAAAATTCGCACACCTACGTCAAAACAAACGAAGTGAGTTACAATGTTTGTATGGCACTGAAGTATCCCCTCCTGGTGACAAACGAGGCAAATTGCAATTTTTGTATGGAACTAAACCTTAGCGTTCACTCACTGTGAACTGACAAAAAATCAAGTTTTAGAATATGGCAGATTGAAAATATTTTGACTACTCTACAGCTGAATATCAATTATATTACAGTAAGTACAACAAAAGTAACAGTCCATGTATTTCACATTATACAATAGATAATAATAATTTTATTGTGTACAACTCAATTTAACCCTATTCTAGTTGCGCGTCCGACTCTAGCGTGACGTTTTTATGTAGCACGCTGCGACGATCTTGATATTTTCAAATATTTTATCATGAAATAGTATCTCTGTAATGTTATAAAAACAATATACCTTTAACAAAAATGTAGTTATACAGATAAAGTATTATTTTTAAATAATAACAGGAGTTGTCACCACCCTTTGCCTTATAAATTAAAATGTGCAATAAATAAACATCAAATATGATAAAATCTGAGTTTAATGTGAACCAATGAAACAGGTAAACGTATGTTGATGTTATAAGTGATAAACATGATGACATGGACATGTATATGGGTGGCTGGTATGCGGTTTGCTGGTTGTGTAACGGTGCACGCGCACGGTGTGTGACGTGTGTTCCCAGGCTCGGCCGCACCGCCGATCGCCTCCTCGAGATAAGCCCGGCTCCAATACGAAACCCAATAAGCAATTTCCTTGGAACTCTCACAAGAGAACCGCTCCCGTGAAAAAATGACTAAAACCGAATAAAAAAAAGGCCATGAATAAGGCGGGAGCGCGAAATAAGAATGGCCCCAGTTCTGGGAAGGCTCGGCGCCGGTGCAGTCTTTATATGCTTTTATAATGATCGCTTTTTGTGAAGGGACCCTTAATAGGTTATCGTGGGGCTGAGAAATGCTAGCCTGGCACACAACGTGCGAATTGATTCACCTTGTATTTACACTGAAGCGAGTGATCAGATGGGGATCAACGATCACTTAGAGTCTTCACAGTTGATATTGTGGCGTGACGGAAGCGTCGTGCGTGTTGAATACGGTCATGAATGACGATCGGTCGCAGTTATGAGTGCGGATACAACAATGACTGACCAATTTAGTATCGCGACATTTGCATATCGCACTCGGCATCGTCCTACACGCTGTCGGGACGTGTGCTGCAATTCGTGTCGACATTTAATGAAGCGTGCCTGCGGACGTCCATTTCTAGAAAGGCGAGAGGTGAGGAACCGCTTATAGAGTATATCCCTTGGTGGGAGGAAGCCGGCGGAGGAAATGCTTATGAAATGTGCGCCCACGCCGCCGGTTTGCACCGGAAGCGGAGGCGCACCGCGCGCACTGTTCGCAGTCGGACGCCTGTAGGCGTCACCGCCGAAATATGTCACATTCGCATTCGAAGACTTGGCTGTATATTAATAGTGTAGTCATTCGTGCAATGAAACGATGTAATTGTGTGATAAAGCCTGTGCTGTGCAAAGGTTATAAGAGCGAAGGGCAGAGCGATGTGTGTGGCAATCGCTACGTCACAGAGATGCTGTGAGTCAGCCGTGGCCGAGGGCACACGTGTCGCTGACGTCGCATACACCTGACTCATCATCACTCAATAACATAATATTATCATATGGAAGCAGATATAGTGCACCCTATATTAGAGCATCCAAGTTTTTTAACACGAATATAACATTTATATTACTTATATTAGATATAGCATATATGTATAGAAAATGATAATATCCAACTGCAATTTTATAAAGCGGGATTTGAATCCACAACATTTGTAATACATGAGAGCTGGTTCACTGGTTTTCCTGTCGGAATGTTCAAATCATTTTCGATATAAATATATCTTCCTATTATTGTAAATGTAAAAGTAACAGTTTTAAATACCTATATTTATGATTATTTACTTACTTATTACTTATTTACACCTGACCCGGCATGTCATGGGGTGCGGGTTTGAATCCCGCTTGTGGAATTTTTTCAACACTTTGTCTTTTTTCAAACCTATATATATATATTCATGATCCTTACATAGTTATTACCACTAACTAAAAGGTGTTTAAATTAAATAATGTAAATAAAACAAACGTAATTATGCCCGGGCAACTAGCAACATCCTTGTAAAAGTGTTATAAAATTGTAGAACAAGAAATTTAAATAACTAAAATAAATTTTGAGTCATATTAAACTTAGTAGGAATCATGTTACAAATTACTTAGAAAATTTCCTGTACATACAGAAACTTTCGTAAAAAATATCAAACTACCTACAATTATAAATTTCTGAATAATATTGACCAGATAATTTTTAATGTCATAAAATTTTGGCGTTTAGTCCACTAAATTGAAAATACTTTGAAATCTACAACAATAATGATGCGTGAGGGAGTAAAAAGAATATGGATATAGAAATATTTAAAATAAACATTTTTAACCGCCTTAAGGTACTTTTGCAAGTAAATTAAAAACGAAAGCCTTTTAATTTTAGCGATAGCAAATGTTCTGATAAAAATTTGATAAAGATAAATTTGTAGTAGTCTGATTGAACTGACTGATGTTGATAATACATCATCATCATCATCATCATCAGCCTATACGACTCCACTGCAAGTTGATAATTGCAAACTCAAAATACAAATTTATCGTTTTTTTCCATAATGATTGCGAGGGTACTACTTGTTTGCATTGCAATGCAGTGCAACAAATCGAGGGTTAAGGCTAGAGCAGTAAGCACATATGAGTGAACGGGATAGAATGAACACCAGACGTCACGCATCGGTGCCGTACCTCCTACAATGCGGTGTCGGCATAACTAGACAATGTTTCAATTTATCGACAAGATTCATATTATTTAAATCTGATAAATTAAATTTCTACCAGCTAATATTTATCAATCGTTTTATTAATAAAGTAGTATTATAGACACCTAGAAAATTATTTAACAAGACATTTGGTTGCGATATTTGTGTTTTGTTAAAATTTTTAAACAAAGTATTATAATTGTATTTGTATTGGTTAAATTATTTAAAAATATGTTTTAATATTTGAAAGAATATTGATAGTATTACAATGTTAGTGCTTAAAATAAATAAATTGTAAAAATAAATATTTTAAAGTGCAATATAAACAGAAATTATCGCTATTCTTACGCTAATAAGGGTACACTCCATGAAATGTATTGTAAATCACTATTTTGTTCACTTTACACCAAATTTTCACAGTTGAACAAATATCTTAGTGGTCGAACGGACACTAACTTATGTTTCCAACACATCGCACGAAGTTCGGCCTCAGCAAGCGGCGTTCACTAAACAACGTGATAATACACAAAAGAAGTCAGAGGTACGATGTTATCGAGGGAGACATGAATATTCGAAGACGCGAGGGTCACGAGTGAACGGTCGGCGTAGCATCGCGCCGCGGCGTGAATGGGACGACCGACATTTTATGAATCGAGAGCCGTCGCTCATTGACTTGGGCGCGCACCGAGCGGGCCGAGCGCGCGCGCACCGCCAGCGCCGCGGGCCGCAGCTCGGGCCCGCACGGCTCACGGCGGTTCCGGCCCCAGCGGAAGTGACGTCCTACCGAACATGGCGGCGCGCGCGCAGGAAGTGCGCAGCTTACCTATCGGGATTTCGCCGACGGCGGCGGCCCGAGCCCAACCGTAGCAGCCGCGCCGCCGCTAAACACGCGAGCCCCC
>CAUJAO010000077.1:0-31227 GCA_963082485.1 Eudonia mercurella
AATTGTTTTTATAGCTCAATTTGCACAAATGAATATTAAAAAATGCTATAAGTTCATTCAACCTATTTTGCAGTAAGTTCAGAAAATATTGCTGATGCAGGGTTTTCCTTAGCAAATTACAACACACACACACACACACACACTGAACTGAGTACATAAGCCTCAATATTCAACGTGATCGCTCACACATCACTAGTATTTTTCTACTACTACACTACGTAGCTCTTCAACTCTCTACAAAATGTATGTATATTGTTATTTACAATTATATTTAAAGACACTACTGTTAGCTAGTTTATTTTTTTTCTGTGTTGTTTTTACAGATAATGTTTTCCCAACTGACACAAGAGTCCGATGATGGCCTTCGGGAATGTGTGTTAGCGGCAATGGCGAGAAAACGTGCTGCAGCGCTCAAGAACAAAGAAAAACGAGATGCAGTTGGAGTGTCGCCATCGTCTTACATTATAAGCAAAGACCGGCGAAAAGCAAAAAAACTGATCCAAATTAAAATTGTGGATTTGGAGCCAGCTTCTCCAACGTACACACGTGCAACGCCGGGATCGCAGTGGGAGCCAGCTTCTCCTACGTACACATGTGCTACGGCGGAATTGCAGTGTGAGGTTAATGAACCCGAAGATAACGCGATCAGTGTGCAATATGTGGTGAAAGACAATATGGACGAAATTTTGGACCAAACTCAAAATTTAATAAGTAGAATAAGTAGAAAACTTAGTGGTGATTTATTTTAGTTGTGAGTTGAAATTTATTCTTATTCAAACAATTTGTCAAACACTTTAAGGCGAAGAGTAAGGCACACTAGCGCCGCTAATGGATTTAATTTGATAACTGCTAAACTGGATTTTTTTTCAAACATTGCGTACCGTCCGATAACAGGAAAGCATCCATAGTATTTATTTAATAATTGTACACTACATTTAGGTTTGTTTTTGTATTCATTCGCTAACACCAGAAGTGGCCATTGTTTATGAATAAATGCGATAGGCCGTTTTGTGAATAAACCACGCAACAAAAAGTAGTGCACAATTATTAAATAAATACTATGGATGCTTTCCTGTTATCGGACGGTACGCAATGTATAAAAAAAGATCCGGTCCGTTAGTAATTGTCAAATTATCAATTGGTGGCGCTAGTGCGCCCTACCCTTCGCCTTAAGTAGAAATATTTTTTATAACTCTGAATTTCTTTGCATTTAATAAAACCGTTTTATTTAAATAAATAAAATATTTTATCATTAATTGTGTTTGGTTTGTGTGTATAAAATAAAAATACATAAATTTTATTAAACTCCTTTTTATTTATTATTTATAGTTATTACCAAATCAAATTGATACAGTCATTTTCTAACCACCAGTTTTTAATACATAAAACATTTCTTAAAGCACATATTTTCTTATGAATTATACAATTAAACATATTTTTACTATACATTTTGCTTAACATATTTAAATTTGGAATACCTTTAAAAGTTATATCTTTAATATTATTATGATCACATAAATCTTGTACCCATTTAATCTTTTCTACACCTTTCACAATAATTTTCTTGTTTTTTAAATAAGGTTTGATAATTCTACGAAATTCTCTGTAGTCGATATATCCTTCACTCCATTGATACCCCCTATTCCTTTCTATCCACCATACTTGTTTCTTTTCTTCTTCAGATAACTTAGAGAATGGATAAGGAGGTTTTATTAAAAACAAGTAAGTATGTTCTTGTGTGGCTATTGCAAACTCTTTGATTATAAATTCATTTTTATTTCTAAATCCTTGTACATCCACGATGATCGTATCATTCATGATAGTTTTTTTACTATGCTACTCAAAGGCTTGTATTCAAAAATACAATCGTTTAGTATAAGACAATATGCGGCAGTCTGATCAGGTATCTCTTGATCTGCTTCGATTTCAACTCTCACATCAATCGATCCTTTTAATGATTCGTGTTGGCGAGAACAGTCAATTACGAATAAAGGAGCAATAGCCTTGAATTCTTTTAAATACATCAAGGGTTCTGATCGGCGTCCGTGATAAGACTGCTGAAATCTGGCATACTGCTCATATAATAAAGAAAACTTATCATCTGAGAAACTGACATTTAGTCCTTCATAAGGGTAATACGATGAATTCAAAAATACTCTTACATCACGTATATTGCAATGGTCGAACTCTGCCATAGACATTTCCGCATTATGTTTTCGGTTGGTTTGTAAAGCTATAACAACGAATCTCGGTTTTTCTATTTGCGATGAAGTTTTAATAGACCAAGAATGTTTACGCGTTTTGGGTAGTAATGGGTATTCATATAAGTCCCAATTACGAAATGCTAGTGTGATAGCTCGATCTTTTTCTAAATGTTTTAACAAATGAATTTTTTCACGATCTGACACCTTAACATGCGGAACGCGCCAAACAATTTTACTTATTATTATATTTTCTACAACTTGTTCCTTATTTAATTTCAAAGCATTGACATTTGTGTTGCTTCTCAAAAGTACTAACTCGTGTTTACAGTTTATAATAATTTTTTCATAATCTTCTGCAAAACCTAATAGTTTGTTTAATGGTATTGAAGCAGAAAATGCGCCTTCACTAACATTGGTGGTTCCTGAAGTAGACCAACCCCAAACTCTAGCACTTTTGGATTCATTTTCATTTAACGATAAATAGGATTTCATTGTTGTTGTTATGCCTGCATTTTTAATTTTATCTATTTCGATTCCATTTAATTCATAGCGAATGTCTTGAAATAGAAATAACACTGGATTATTTACAAAATGCACATTTGACACTTTTTCTTTTGTAGTACTGTTATACACATCCGCTTTGCCCTCAATATACAAAGTGCTGAGTGAAGGCAACACATACAAATCTTGTTGATGAATGGGTATTCGTATTTCATCATTATTGTTGAAACTTGTTACATACGGTTTGTATGAATGATATTCAAAACTTTCAATGCTGTTATCATATGACATTGGTTGAGATATATTTAAATAATTCATTTTAGCAAGCCTACTAGTTTTAGGAAATCTTTATTATTCTTAGTAAGTTTCTTTTTTAATAAAAGCGGTGTTCTTTTAGTAGATGATCTTTTAGAACTGACTTGAGTACAAGCTGTAGCAGTGTTTTTATTGAAATTTATCATTTTTTTCTAAAGTGCAAGTATAGTTGTACTTCTTCACCTCGTAAATTAATTTGCTTATTATGACCGTCTAGTAATCTAATATTAATCGCACTAATTGAATTTTGGTTGACTGGAAAATATATTAAGTTTTTGGGTATTTCAATAACTCGATAGCCTGGTGGCACGTTAGGTACAAATTCGTAAATTATATGACTTGCTTTTCCATTCACGAATGATCCTCCAACTACGTCACATTCGATGCGCACGATGGTTGTAGATAAAATGCTGACTGGATACCGAGATTCGCAACTTATATTAGCCTTTATTGTTTCCCTAGCAAAACCTAAAATTTTACCGATGGAATTACTTTTCTCAAAGTGAACATCTTCTGAACAGAATATTTTGGTTTTGAGTGTATTATTATTACAACTCAATTTTAATGCAGTATTCTTGACGTTGCCTTTTAAAAAATCACAAATATCTTGAAGTTCATATGACCCTTCTGGAATTTCAATGACCTCATTATTACCATAGTAAAACTTATTATTTCTTTCGTCTATATTAGGAATAGAATTAAATGTAGAAAAGTACAGAAGTCCACACTCATATTCTCCACGTAATTCTAAAGTAGGTGAGTAGTTTGTTACGAGGGAAGCTCCCTGCCCAGTTATGGATACAGTGAAAGACATTATTATACTGTCAAGTTATTTTAATTTTAACCTTTATATAAATGTTTTTTCCAATACTTACTTAAAAATAATAAACAAAGATGACCGCAGTTCGTAGTGCCAAAAGTTTGATACTGTTTGTAATTATAATTTATGTGCATATCTTTCAAATACTTTATTAATTCTAACGGAGGTTTTAAGTTACCAAAACTGTTAAAATATTCACAGTATTCATTTTGCTTGACATAGGCTACCCAGTGAGTTCCCGGATTTCTGGAACTATCTAAATTTAGAATAGCACACTCAATTTTTCTTGGTTTTGATGGTAACGTATCTCGCATAAAAACGCCACGAAAATATGGAATATGAACTGAGTGCTTTAATATATCTAAATTAGTAAGTGCTCGTTTGGGTAACCGTTTAATTAGTTTTTTGGAGGTTGTAAGTACAAGCCCGCTCCTTTTTTGTGAGACTTCAAATACAATCCTTTCCCAAGTGCAACGGCTTCCATCATCTTGTTATGACGTTCAGATTCTTGAAGATTTTTTTGAGCAACCTTGTAATCGTTAACAGCCTTTGTTATACCTGCAGCACCTCCAGCGAGTGAACCAAGAGCTGATAAACCAGCAAAGATTGGTATGAGGGGTAACAACCCACCAGTTTTCGGAACAGGAATGCAGCGTGGGAAGCGTATTCCTTTTATATTAGAAAACACTTTTTTTGCAGCTGCATGCGCACATTTTATAGTCATGCGGTTGTCATTACATTTTAATTTTTTCATTTGCTTTTGAATTTTTTTAACACCTTTCATGAATGACCGTACTCCTGCTCCGGCTTTAAGTTTTGCTTTCATTGCATTTTTTACTATCCATGATGCAATCTTTTCTCCTTTCCCAACATCTTTCGATTTCAATCTTTTCTTTGCCATATTTAAAAGTTCTAAATCGGCGTTATGTCTAACGTTCCAATCTTTATTATTGTAAGCGATATCGTGGTACATGCAAGCTTCATCCAATTTATTTATACCTCGTTCGCCCCTGAGTAATCTTCTCTTAAGTTTTGTGCCTGGACCACAAAATTGATATCCAGGTAAATGTAACTCAAACGGAATGTTATTTATTAAGTTGTTAATAATACCACTTCCTTCCGTCATCGATGATTATAAAGTGAGCGTATAAATAATAATGCTTAGTTTATATTAAAACACCAATGAATTTTTATCAACCCAACTGTTTTCACCATCACTGAGACCTAACCATTTGACAAAGAGTTTGTTTCCTTTTCTTTTTAAAACCTTTTCGATAAGATAAATATCTGGAAATTTGGTTCTCTGTAATTCATGCTCGTAAAAAGATCCTAAAATTCTCTGTTTATGTTTGTCTTCCAAGTGATAAGTAACTGGGTTTGTATGATTGACTTTAATAACATAAAATATTTCTGTTGACCAGTTTGGAGTATAACCTTTGTAGAAATCCCCTTTGTATTTACTTATCCGGACTTGATCCCCAAGATGGAACTTAAATTTTTGATGTTTTCTGGTAATTTGTGATTTAATAATGTTAGACCTAACAATCAACTGGTTTTCTTTGCTAACATCAATAGGCCTAAGTTTTGTTACACGGTGAATAGTATTATTGTAGCATAGTACAACGTCTTCCAAATTTTTTTGTATCCATTGATATTTACCGCAGATGCTAAATAATTTGTAAAGATGACTTTTTAGAGTTCTTATTACTCTTTCAACAATTGCAGCTTTTTTTACAGAGTAAGTGGAGTAATGATTTATGTTATATTTTATCGTCAATTGTTTAAAATTTTCATTGTAAAATTCTTTGCCTAAATCTGTTTGTAAATTTTTGGGCTTTCGAGATGAAGTGGTTAATATATTTTGCATTGCATTTGTAACACAACTTTTATTCTTTGACTTCAAAGGATTAACCCACACATATTTCGATAAAGTATCAATTACGACTAAAACATATTTATATCCTTTATTAAACTGTGAGTACTTTTGAAAATCCATAAGGTCTGCTTGCCATAAATCATCTATTCTTTTTATAATTGTACTTCGACGTGGAAAATTTCTTCTCGCCGCTCTGTGAAGTTCGTCTACAATTTCTTTCTTACTCATTTTTGTTTGGCTTGAATCATACGGTCTATTTCTATTTTTGAGTAAAACATAGAAGATAAACGGTCTGTTCTCGCTGATTCCAAGTTCTTTAAATAAATCAATACACGACTATTAACTTGGCTTATTTCGTTTCTCAGCTCTTGAACTGTTTTATCCAAATATGCTTTATTTACAGCTTCATCGTCCTTGTCTGGAGACGACAAGCCTTTTAGTTTGGATGATTTTAAATCGTATTCTCCCGTTTCAGACTTCTGTAACGTATCGTTATAGATATCAATATGTTCAGATAATCGTAAACGTTTATGAACGTGATGACCGAATTTATCTATATTCATTGCGGTCCCGATGCTTTGTTTACTGTAAGTATACTGCACAAATTTTCCGATGCTATTTGTTTTTATTCTTTGTTTATGATACCGGCTTCGTGAAGTTCCTCGATGATTGCAATAATTTCATTATCTAACCCAGTGTTACCAGCATCTCGTGATGCGAACAGTAATTTCAGTCGTTTTACTAACTCGTTAGGATCATCCCAGTAAACTAAATCTGTATTTCTTTTTACTTTTTTTACAAGTTCAATACCTTTTCCTCGAGGAATACTCTCTGTACTAGTGGTTGGTTTTCTAGAGATTTTGAATAATGGCTTTATAATATTCATGTATTTAAATCCCTTGTTGCTATTTATTGGTTTAGATGGATCATAATTACGTCTATGTGCATTAGTATCGATAAGTAGTAGTTTATAGTTTTCAAGGTCGTTATCTGTGATATCATCTAGATTTGGTTTCTTTTTATACAATAGTTCTTTTAAACCGAGAGTTTTTCTCAAATTATGATTTCCAATTATTAGAGTGGTGCCGTCATCATAAACGCGACTTTTTCCAAGCATAAGTTTTCCTTGTTCATTTCTTATTCCAAAAGGTATAGCACTAAATACTTCAGATGATGTAGACCATGATAAAGATTGACTTTTAACGTTTGGCGATGATTGTAGCGATTTGAACGAACCTTCACTCACATCATGGTCTTGAGTAGGTGATACAGTAAGGGTTTTGTCGGTTGTTCGGAATTGTTCGTGATTTTCTTCCTCATCTTCGCTACTTAGTTCGTTAAATTCATCAATAGACGAATACGACGCTTCGCTTTCATTATTCTTTATTTTTTTTAATACGGGGTTATAAACAGTCTCTTTGTCATGGTGCTTTTCATCATTTTTATTTGCTATCATATTAAGAGGGTCAACTATGGGTTTCAATATTGTTTCTAACGTATTATTTCTTGTATTTTTTGCATCCTTTATCATGTCAAACTTTCTTTTAACAGCTGATGCTGATTTAATTATTTGTCTCTTTAGATCTCTTTCCATTTTATTGGGTTTCCTTTCACCTCCAAATCTCATGTGGAAATGATTTATGAATATTATAACATCCGTATATGTAATTATTAATCTACGACTATAAATGTATCAAACGTCATTCTATAGCATCCTTTATTTCGCTCACAATCCTTATTTATGACAATATAATTGTATGGTGTTTTCCAAACAGTTGAACACATTTCACGGAATTGAAGCCATGACATATCAGACCCTACATGCTCATCATAAACATGTTTTAAATTTACGTCGTCTTGTTTAAACAATATAATCATGTTAGAATTGTCTCTTACGAGTTGTTTAGGTATTTTGGTGTAAGTTTGATTGATATAAAAACAATCAATATTCCTATGACGCCCCATAGCAAAATAGTTACGGATGTTGTTTTGATTTTCACAAGCAACATCATCGAAAATAATAATGGAATCCGGTGACGCTTCGTGAGGGCTCAATATTTCGCTATTATGATTATATTTGTGAAATGATGTACCTGGAACCAATTCTAAAACTTTTTCGAGATAAATGTATTTAGGTTGATACAAAGATTTTGAATACACGTACAGGTTTCGAAATCGTGGACCATCTTTATGTAATAATAAACTTATTACTATGTTGGTTTTCCCGCAATTAGATGGACCGCAAACAATGCAACGAATTGTATTTGGCAATAACTTTCCATGTCGACTTGCCCCTGTCAATGAAGTTGGACAAATACATTCCAATTTTAACGATTCTTTTTGTTTTAAGAATTTCATTATATTTTATGATTAAAAATTAAATTTGACTGCAGTGTTAAAAGGATTTTTCAGAAATGACTACATAAAATGGTTGCTACGCTTAAATAACGGAAAAGCTAATAATCCATATCGATTATTGGGCGTTCTAATTCACTTTTTCGAGAGAGCGAACGAAGTGAGCGAACGATTAAGAAAAAGTGAAGTAGAATGCCCAATAATCACCTACTCACGCTGGATAGTCTTCGACGCGTTGTTCAGCGTCGTATGGCAACTGCCCGATATGTTGCCTGACTTCTCCGACACGTCTCGAATAGCCCTCGCGCAGAGGATGCCCACTTGGTGAACATCGACCGCGCAGGGACCACCAAAGGACGACTCCCAGGGAATGTTCAGCCGGGTCGCCTGCTCAATTTCCGCCTTAGTTGGGCCAACGATGTGATCCAGGTTGGGCGGCACATGTCTGCGTTGAGTTTCGGATGGTGAAGCTGGAGAGCCAGGAGACATCTCCGTGCCCGCCATCTCCATTTCCCTCAACCTCAAGTTGCGCTCGCGCAAGGCCTTGCCAACCGGGCTAGACCGGGCTTCCTCTTCGCACTGCAAATCGAAGGCGTTAAGGTTTTGCCAGTTTAGCTCCCTCTGAGCTGCCACAAGACCAACAGAGGTCCCTGCCGTCATACCGCGGCCACGTCGCGAGGTCGAAATTTTCGACACCGACGACACAACAGAGCCAGCTTCAGACATTTCGTCGTCGGAGTCTAATGCCGGACGCGATCTCTTGCGAGAATCGCCCGCCACACTCTGCAATACAACTGACCCTTCGTCCAAATCCGAATGGTCAGCCGCCAAGTCACCCACTTGCACAGTCACGCTGCGTAGATCCTTGCCCCCCCCAGAGACGGTGGGGCGGCCTGAAACCGATCCGCCGAGCTTTGCCGGCGAAACGGTCTCAGGGAGGGATTCTCCCGTTGAACGGGTACCCTCCTGGGGTAGTTGCTGTTTGGGTCTACTCATCATGAATTAGTAATTTAAGGGTTACAATCCCCTGGTTGGGGCTGTCCAAAGAAGTCACCCCGGGAAAAGCCCCCATACCCGGGGAACCCTACATACTACGGAAGACGGGCGGTGTCCGTAGGTTTTTAGCCGGTGTTCTCCGGGGTTTGATGGGTTTTCCTTCCCACGGCCGTTTGGCCTCCGGTCTGCCCAATCGCAGCGTACCCACGGCGCCAACGGTGGGGTCGTTGCCGCAAAAGGGCAGATAACGGCTTCGGGGTTGGCGTACACCCCGGTTGCACCGCTCTCACCGGTGCCCCCTTTCCCCCCGTGCGACCTGAGAACCTTTAAGAGGCGGCCGTCTTTGTGGTACGACGCCCAGAAGGGACGCCGTCAGAACTCCTCTCACTGCTCAGAAGGAGCAAGCGAGTTATGCGACCCAGAGTGGGCCGCGTATGGGAGCTGCAAG
This sequence comes from Eudonia mercurella, assembly GCA_963082485.1. NCBI lineage: Eukaryota > Metazoa > Arthropoda > Insecta > Lepidoptera > Crambidae > Eudonia > Eudonia mercurella. The sequence continues at coordinate 9,516 of CAUJAO010000077.1, forward strand.
GTCCAGAAGGGACCCCGCCTAGTCAGATGTCAGCCGGCTGGGTCCAAGCGTCTACTACACGCCAGAGCGGGAGACTGTCGGAACCAGCCGTTGCCCAGGGTGCACCAACGTGGAGGTCACCTGACTCGCACCCCAACCTAACCTAACCTAACCTAACCTAACCTAACCTTTTTTTTTTTTTTTTTTTTTTTTTTTTTTTTTTTTTTTTGACCCAGAGGAATCACTTTAGACTTCCCCGCCCTGAAGGGGCTAAGGGGGTATGTGGGGGTCGCCCGTCCGCCTTTCCACACCCACTGACAAGGAGAGAAGCCCCGAGTCAGCTGCCAGGGAGATCCCAGCTGGGAGGGCGAGACGGAGGGGAATACCCACTAAACCTCTGGAGGTCCAAGATCCGAGTACAAAGTAAGGCGAAACCTAACCTAACCTAACCTTTTTTTTTTTTTTTTTTTTTTTTTTTTTTTTTTGACCCAGAGGAATCACTTTAGACTTCCCTCACCCTGAAGGGGCAAGGGGGTATGTGGGGGTCGCCCGTCCGCCTTTCCACACCCACTGACAAGGGGAGAAGCCCCGAGTCAGCTGCCAGGAATAAGTCCCGGCTGGGAGGGCGAGACGGAGGGGAATACCCACTAAACCTCTGGAGGTCCACAATCCGAGTGCAAAAGTAAGGCGACGGCACGGTATCTGTCAAAGATTAAGCCCGCGACCGCCACCCTGCGCCCGTGCACCGACCTGCAGCCATCTCCACACACTTACTCCCGTTTGCACGGGAGACGTGTGCTTTGACGGCCTCGCGCCGGGGCACGGGCACGTGCTGGTGACACACAGCATTGAAGCGAAGCTAAATCAAAAGGGGGCCGCAGCGCCCTTGGGGGCACGCAGCAAGACCAACAAAACAAACACATGGACAGCACATGGACAGCACAAGACCCTAGGCCTTCGGGGAGGTATAATAAACTTATACCTATGCCGAAGCCCTACCACATATATCGCCTGCGTAGGCAGGCGATCTCCCCACAACACACACATACAAATACAACAAAAACTGACCAGGAACCGGCCCGGACGCAGACCCCCATCCAAATCTGACTCCAGCTCGGTTCCCAGTCCCACACATCCTTGCTCCCACACAACAACACGACACAAAGCCGACACCACAAGGGCCGTCAGCTCCGCGCCGCCGGTTCCCTCATCTTAACTGCCGGGGGGCAGCACACCCTGCTCCCCATGACGTGCTCATGGGGCAGCGCCGCCTCGGCACAAACCAGGCAGTTCGGGGGCTCTGTGCATGCTCCCGCTTGGTGGCCCTCCATGCCACAGCGGAAGCAGCACCCCGCCCTGTCCACCTCTGAGGGGCACATCGGCCTCGTATGGCCCGTCCCCATGCACTTGAAGCAGCGCATGGGTCTGGGCTTGGGAACCTCTACTTTGGCCAGGCTCCATCCTATCCGCAGGCTCCCCAGGGCGGCGAGCCTCTTCGCCGCCTTCACTGGGCACTGCGCCATCACGGTGTCACCGCTGGGGGCCGATCGAATGGTCCCCAGCTTGACCCTTTCCTTCGGGCATCCCCCCTCTTCCGCCACCGCGGCAGCTATCGTCTCCGAGGAGACCATGCCGAAGCCGCTTAGGCGGACGTTCGCCTGCTTCTCGGGACGGGCGATCTCCGCCACGTCCGAGATGGCTCCCTCCAGTCTCCGGGCCAGCCCATCAGCGGCCTCGCCGCTGTCGGCGCCCGGCACCTCCATCAAAAGCGCCCCTGATTGGGCCGTCCTCATTTTGACACCAGGGATGCCTAGCTCCTCCAAGCATATGGCTTCCCTGGCTCTTTCCATCGTGGCCGCATAGGTCACCCCCCCGGCAATCGCCTCCGGCCTGAGCCGGACGATGACCGCCGTCGAGGTTGGCTCCCTAAGCGCCCCCTTCCCTCCTTTTTCTCCCGACACGTTGGTTCGGGCAGGGCCTCTCGCCCCCCCTCTCCCTCGCCTGCGTCGCCTGCGGGCGCCGTTGGTCCGCACTTCAGCCGGGGGGAGACCCCCGGACTCGGCATGCTGGACCTTCGGTCGCACCCCCTCCCGACTGAGCCCGGTCTTCATCATTGCGGCGGGACCCTCCGAACCGCGCGCAGCCACCGAGCTGTAGGACCTTCTGTCGGGCATCAGAAGCCTGGCCTCCAGCCCGTCCATCCTCTTGCTCATTCCCTCGATGAAGGCGTCAAGGGTGCGCCGCATCTCTGCAAGCGCAGCCGTCACGCCCTCATCCAGCGCGGGAGTAGGGACAGCTCTTGCCTCCGCAAGGCGCCTCGCCACCTCCGCAGCCTCTCTGGCCTCCTTTGCCTCCAAGGCCTCTCTCCTGGCCTCCAGGGCCTCTGCCCGGCACTCCTTCAGCCGCCGACAGCGCTCCTTCAGCTGCCCGTGGAGCTCCGTCATAGCCTCCTCGGCAGCCTCCTTGGCAGTCCTTTCCTCATCGAGGTCCATCCGAAGCCTGTCGATTTCTTCCTTCAGGTCCTCATTCTCCAACCCCATATCCTCCAGCATTCTCATACTAATGTCCTCTGGGTTTAAGAACACTTCCCTCTCGGTCTTCCTCTTCTTTAACTTCTGCGTTTCATTGCCCCCCCCAGAAACGGTGGGGCAGCCTGAGTCCAGAGAGCTGGGCCCAGGGAGGGGTTCTCCCGCCTTACGGCGGGTACCCTCCTGGGGTAGTAATTTTTTTGAAGACGCTTCCATTTTTTCGACATTTGTGGGATGCCACCCAGACAATTCACGGGTTGTCATCCCCAACCTGCAACAGAAAAGACAACAAAAACACACAACTGCAGGTCCAGAAGGGACACTACCAAAAAACTCCCCTCAAAGCCGCTCAGAAGGAGCGGCGAGTAGTGCGGCCTAAAGTAGACACGCACACAGGAGTTGCAGGGCCCAGAGGGGGCCCCGCCTAGCCAGATGTTAGCCGATTGGGCCCAACTTTCTCCAAACGGAGAATGTTGGGACCACTCGTTGCCCAGGATGCACCACGAGGAGGTCATCTGACTTGCACCCCAACCTAACCTAACCTTTTTTTTTTTTTTTTTTTTTTTTTTTTTTTTTGACCCAGGGGAAGTCATTACGACTACCGGAGCCTTGAAAGGCACCCGGTTATGTGGGACTCACCCGTCCGCCTTTCCGCACCCACTGACGAGGCGAGAAGCCTCAAGTCAGCTGCCAGGAAGAAGTCCCGGCTGGGAGGGCGAGACGGAGGGGGATACCCACTAAACCCCTGGAGGACGGCAATCCGAGTACTAGATAAGGCGACAACCACGTTACACGTCCCGAAGGGATTAAGACCGCGGCTGCCACCCTGCGCCCGTGTACCAACCTACAGCCATCTCCGCACACTTCTTCCCTCGAAAGGGAAACATGTGCTTTGACGGCCGCGCGCCAGTATACGGGCACGTACTGATAACACAGCATTCAAGTTAAAGAACTAAGACATAAAAAAAAAAAAAGTGGCACAGGGGTGTGCCACCCAAGACAACACAAGGACAACAACAACACAAAGACGCCCCCTCTGCCACTACCGAGGGTTCGGTGTGCAGCAGATGGGGCACGGCTCCATTGGGAGGCTTCGGCGTGTACCGGGGCGGAACCCGGCACTACCGGCACTCCCTCTCTTTTCCAGGTGGCTGCCTGGCTAGCCTGGCAGACCGCCTGGTCCTTATGGGGACGAAGTCCTCCTCGCGCTCCGACTCCCCATCCTCTTTACCCTCTCTGAGGTCCTCCCTTTCCCTCACCACTTCCAAATCCGGAGCCTTCTCAGCGCGCCTCCTGGAGGAAGCGGCGCTGGTGTCAGCCCCGAGGCTAAAAGGGGGAGAGTGGAGGGATGGCGTCTGTGAGGCGGATGCCTCCGCTATCAGAGGCGACCCCTCAGTCGCCTCCATCACCTCCATTGCCGCAGCCACAGGCCTCCCAATCCGCTCCTCAGGGTCCCTCATCTTCGTAACGGGAGGGCGGCACTCCCGGCTGCCCATGACATGCCCGTGGGGCAGTGCCGCCTCGGCACACACCAGGCAATGCGGCGGCTTGGTGCATGCTCCCACCTGGTGGCCGGGCATGCCACAGCGGAAGCAGCACTCCGCTCGGTCCGACTCCGAGAGGCACATTGGCCTCGTGTGGCCCAGTCCCATGCACTTAAAGCAGCGCATGGGTCTGGGTCTAATGACCTCAATCCTGGCCAGGCTCCAGCCAAGCTGCAGCCTTTCCCTCTTTACGAGCTTCCCCGCCGCCCCCACTGGGCATCGGACCAGAACCGATGCAGATCCACCTGGGCCCTGCCGAAAGCCTCCAGCCCTAACCCTGTCCTCAGGGCAACCTCCCTGCTCAGCCACAGCGGCGACCACCATCTCCGACGTGACGTATCGGTCAAAGTCGTAGAGGCGGACGTCCGCCCGCTTCTCCGGGCGGACAACCATCGCCACGTCCGACACGACGCCCTCAATCCTTTGCGCCAGCTTGTCGGCGGCCTCGCCGCTGTCGGCACCCGGCACCTCGATCAACTTGGCCCCAGATTGGGCCGTTTTGATCCGAACGCCAGGGATGCCGAGCTCCTCCAGGCGAATGGCCTCCCTGGCTCTGGCGATGGTGTCGGCATATGTCACCCCTAAGGCAACAGCCTCCGGCCTGAGCTGGAGGATAACCGCAGTGGAGCTGGGTTGCCTCAGGGTGACCCTCTCCCTTGGCACACCTGGTGGCATCGGCTTCGCACCGGGCACCATCGGCGCCTCCGTCTGAACAAAGCCTCTAGCCCTCCTGTTCCTCCTACGGCTGCGGGCGCCGGCGGTACGCTCTTCAGCAGCGGCCAGCGGAGTCGGAACCGGCTGGACCCTCGGTTGCATACTCCCTCTCAGGGGCCCAGTATTTGCGGGGAGGGATGGGAACTCCTCCGCACCCCTGCGCGCGGCCACCGAACTATACTTCGGGCGCGCGGGCACTGAACGCCCGGTCTCCAGCCTATCAAGCCTCTTGTTTATGCCCCCGAGGGAGGCATCTAGGGTCCGCTGCATGGCCGCCAGTGCATGCATGACGCCGTCATTGGCTTCTGCGACCGGGGAAGGAGGCGTGACCTTTGCCTCTGCGAGGCGCCTTTCCCTCGTCGCAGTCTCTTCTGCCTCTGAGGATTCCCTTTTCAGGAGCCTCAACTTCTCCTTCAATTGCGACACTCGACCGTTTAGGATCTCGTTGGCCTTAGTAAGGAGACCCGTTTCATGACTCACGGCCGTGTATTTCGCAATCATCTCCCGCCACGCACCGATGCCCTTGCGATCGACGCACGTCACCAATTCCGACAGGTAGTCCAAAGCAGCGGATATGGCTCTTTTGGTGACCGCATGCTCCGCAGGCAATTCGGAGACAAGATGCTCCACGGATCCGATCAACCTTCCCGCAATCTCAACAGCCGGATCATTCCCTGTTGCACTCTCCGCTCTCGGGTGCAGCAAGCTCATCAACTGCTTATCCACTACATCCCGAACGGAGTCCACACCCGGGCCTTTCCTCTCATTTTCCCTGTATCTGGATATCACCTCCGGAAATGGCATACCCAAGGCATAGCTCATGTAGTTCATGCGCATTTCCTCCTCTTTCTCCCACTTCCCCATGGCATACTTTGCAGCCCTCAAAGTTTCGACCGTGACCGGATCCCAGGACATCCAGTCTTCCGGGACAGGTTCCGAAACCTCATCCGAATCCCTCACCGAACGCCCTTCACCTCCAGAGCCACAGCCAATCTCCATCTCCTGCACCTCTTCATCCAGCACCTCTCCATCCACTCTCTTCCTCTTCGATAACGAAGGCGTGTTCTTGCCCCCCCCAGAAACGGTGGGGCAGCCTGAAACCCGATCTTCGGCGTTAGCCGTCGACCTGGGCTCAGGGAGGGATTCTCCCGCCTCCCGGCGGGTACCCTCCTGGGGTAGTTGTATTGTAGAGCACGCAGACATTATACAACATTTATGGGATGTCACCCAGACAATTTTCTAGGGTTGTCATCCCCCTGGCAATTTAAGGGCTGCCGTTCCCTAGTAGGCAGTGATAGTCACCCATGCGACGCCCACTCACCAAGGGTGCCCTATATACCCACGGAGGTCGGGAGGTATCCGCGGGGTTTTAACGACTTTTCCTTGTCGGCGCCCAGATGGGCTGCGGGACTGAGCCCAGACCACCACGTACCCAGCTTATGCCAGGGCTGGGGTCGTTGTGGCGGACGGGACAGAACCCGCGATAGTGTAACGACAACAAACGAAGGCTGGCATGAAGCCAACGTTACCTCAATTTGCGTTAAGAAACGCTTGAAAGGCACCCAGAAGGGGCGCCAACCTACCCTTTCCCCCCCGTGTAACGACGTCCAGAAGGGACGCCGTCAAAACTCCTCTCAAAGCCGCTCAGAAGGAGCGGCGAGTGTGCGACCCAAAGTGGACACGCACGTTGGAGGTGCAGGGCCCAGAAGGGGCTCCCGCCTGTGTCGGGTTGTTAGCCGGCCAGTCTCACAGCAAGCTCCTCTTGAAGAGGAGGATGTTGAAGCTGCCCGTTGCCCAGGATGTACCACGAGGAGGTCACCCAACACACACCCCAACCTAACCTAACCTAACCTAACCTAACCTAACCTAACCTAACCCGGATTCACTGCAGATATCACGAAGGCGGTCATTTCCCAAGATCCCGAACTGTTTCTGGCCCTGCTAAACAGGTGTTTGGCTCTGGCCCACTTCCCGGTCGCGTGGAAGGAGGCGGTAGTGGTGGTGCTGAGGAAGGCAGGGAAGACGGACTACACGCAGCCTAAATCATATAGGCCTATAGGTCTCCTGCCGGTGCTAGGTAAGATCCTAGAAAAGATCCTGATGAGACGCATCCGATGGCACGTGTTGCCGGGTATGAGCAGATGGCAGTTTGGCTTCACGCCCCAGCGCAGCACCGAAGACTCGCTCTATGCCATGGTGCAGTATATACGCGACAGGTTGAAAGAGAGGAAACTGACCGTCGTCGTATCACTTGACATAGAGGGAGCCTTCGACAGCGCTTGGTGGCCGGCTGTGAAGTGCAGACTTGCAGAGTCTGGATGCCCGGCAAACTTGAGGCGCCTGGTGGACAGCTACCTGAAAGAGAGAAAGGTACGAGTAAGGTATGCGGGATCCGAGGTGTCGAGAGCCACGACCAAAGGATGTGTCCAGGGTTCAGTAGGGGGCCCAACATTTTGGAACCTGTTGTTGGACCCACTACTGAAGGATCTGGAAGGAAGAGGCGAACATGTGCAGGCGTTCGCTGACGACATTGTTCTGATCATCTCGGGGGATAGTGGATCGGAGATCCAGAGACGGACCAATGCGGCCCTCGAGCATGTTCGGGAGTGGGGCGTCAAAAATAAGCTGAAGTTCGCACCGCACAAGACCCAAGCCCTGCTGGTGACGAGGAAGCTTAAATTTGACGCCCCGGTCCTGACCATGGGCGGGGTACGCATTGAGCTGTCTAGGGAGATCAAGGTTCTCGGCTTGACAATTGACGATAGATTGACGTTTAACACACACGTCACAAACGTGTGTCGCAAAGCGCTTAACATCTATCGTCAATTGTCGAGAGCGGCCAAGATCAACTGGGGACTAAACCCCGAGGTGATCAGAACGATGTATGTGTCGGTGATAGAGCCGATCATCATGTACGCCTCTAGCGTGTGGGCGTCGGAGGCGGGCAAGCTGAGTGTCCGCAAGCAGTTGGATGCCGTGCAGCGCGGGTTCGTCAGGAAGATGGCCAAAGCGTACCGGACAGTCTCCCTACACTCGGCCCTGGTACTCACCGGGATGCTCCCTTTGGATCTTCGTATAAAAGAGGCAGCTCTTCTATACGAGGTGAAGAAGGGGCATTCGCGGGGAGTAGTAGGGGACCGGGAGGTCGAGAGTCCGGTAGCCATCACTGACGCTCCACATCCTGCGTCGCAGACGGAGATGGGCTTTGGGAGCATGGAAGACGGTGCAGAACGAGACCACGGAATAGAAGATATTTACACGGATGGCTCCAAAATTGAGGGGAAAGTTGGAGCTGCCGTCTCTCTTTGGAGAGACGGCAAGGAAATCTGCACCCGCAAAGCCAAACTGGAATCGTTCTGCACCGTGTTCCAGGCGGAGCTGGTGGCCCTGGTGTACGCGACGGAGATGGCGCTGGAGAGGGGGGCGAGCTGCACGCGCATTTACTGCGACTCGAGATCGGCCCTCGAAGTAGTCGTCGATATAGTCTCCCTGCACCCCCTAGCCGTAAAAGTGCGACAAAATCTAAAAACAGCCAAGATTCGAGCCCAGAACATTGAACTGTTCTGGGTGAAAGCGCACGTAGGGGTGCCAGGGAACGAGAGGGCCGACACTCTTGCGAAGGAGGCGGCACTCAGAATTAAGAGGAAGCCCGACTACGATAAGTGTCCCGTTTCCTATGTCAAGCGCCAGATTCGTCTGGAGACGCTAGACGTTTGGAACGGGCGCTATCAGGGGGGGGACACGGCAGGGACCACGAAGGTCTTCTTCCCGGACGCGGTGGAGGCCTACCGCATTGTGCGGAAAATTGAATGGGACCCGATTTTGACGCAAGTCATGACAGGGCACGGCGGATTCTCCCAATATTTACACCGTTTTAAGTGTAAGGAGAATCCGGCGTGCATCTGTGATGACGAAAAAGAAGAAAGCGTGTTGCATCTGTTGGTGGAATGTCCTGTGTTTGCGGTAGAAAGGTACGAGTTCGAACAGAAAACAGAAATCGAGATCAGCGAGGTAAATATTAGTCAGATTGTTAGGTCTAGGGAGGCTAGGAATATATTCTTGGATTATTGTAAAAAGATAGCAAAGAAAGTCATAAGTAGGAATAAGGAAAAGGGGTAGCACTCGATCATATGAAGAGTAGCGATAAAAAGTTATAGATATAATCGTAGTGAGACCCGTAGAAGGAAATTGTATATTGAAATTATTGTGTGTGTATTATTGAATGTATTATTATTATTATTATTGTAATTTTAATCAAGAATTGTAATGAAAATGTTAATTGGAAATGTAATTGAAAGTTTTAAAAAATGTAATGTTTAATGTTATATAAATTGTAATGGAATATATAGAATTGTAATGTAAAATAATAATTATAAGGTAATAATGTAATAATGCAAAATGGATGGAACCGGAATTAAAATGATATTTATAAATAGGAAAATTGTAATTAGACAATAAGTAGACCTAGACCTAAGATGTAATAGAAAGTAAGAACATCTTTCACCCTATAAAGATGAGAATCTGACAAAAAAAAAAAAAAAAAAAAAAAAAAAAAAAAAAAAAAAAAAAAAAAAAAAAAACCTAACCTAACCTAACCTAACCTAACCTAACCTAACCTAACCTTTTTTTTTTTTTTTTTTGGTAACCCGGGGGAAACTTGCGTCCAAGTCGTCCCACGGGGAGCAATGTGCGAAAGGCTCAACCCGTTGTCGGGGTATGTGGGGTTGGGCGATGGTCTGCCCGACCCACTAAAACCCCCGGGAAATCAGTCGTCCTGATATGTGGACTGGGCGTTACCTGATAATTTATTTCAATCCGCCCAGGCCTCAGAGTGCGTTGCAGCATCCGCCCGACTAATTTCGCCCTCTTTGGGCTCCCTCGACCAGCCTTGCGGCTACTTCTTCCGCGGCATAGGGGCAAATCTGCCGTCCTTACGCCGCGGGCGGCTCCATGTGGGAGATCGGGCACGCCCCTCTGGGCAGTCCTCCTCTCCCTGCTGGGCGCCAGGCTCGGTGCCTCTCCGTTGAGAGGTGTCCGAGTCGGCGTCCGTAGGGGACTCAGAGCGACGGGCGGTGACAGCCGGGAAGGTCAGCGCCAAACCCGACGACTGACTCGGCTGTATCACCTCCGCCATTTCCGCTTCCGGCGTGGGCCCTTGTGCGGGCACCCTCTCGGCGGTCCTGTTACCAGGGTCTTTGGCCCTGGTGGTAGGGGGACAGCAGGCCCTACCACCCATCACGTGGCCGTGAGGCAACTTCGCTTGCGCGCACACCGCACAATTGGGCTGCTTGGAGCAGCTCTCCGCCTTATGGCCTGGCGCACCACACCGGTAACAGACACCGGTTCGGTCTACGGCCGAGGGACACCGAGGCCTGGTGTGGCCCACGCCCATGCATCGGAAACAACGCAATGGGCGGGGCCCCAGGGCAGACATTGTGGCGATGCTCCAGCGCACCGGGAGCTTCTCCGCCACCACCAGTTTCCTGGCCACCGCAACAGGGCAGCTCACAATTGTAGCCCCAACGCTGTTGGGGCTGATGCGAATTTTACCCACCTTCAGCTTTTCAGCTGGGCAACCCGCGAGTTTGGCCATCGCCTCCGCGACGTCCACCGGTCTGGCAGCCTCGTTGAGGCCCGAGACGCGTATGTCAGCCCTCTTCTCCGGCCGTGTGACAGTTGCGTAGTCCAAAACTGCCGAGTATAGGACCTCTGCAAGATGGTCGGCCTTTTCCCCGCTCTTATCGCCAGGAACCTCTAAAATTCTGGCCCCAGTTGCAGATGTACGGCACCTGACTCCAGTCATGATGCCGATATCTTCTAACTGGGCTACCTCCCCTTGTGCCCTTTGCAGAACCTTCGCATATGTGTACCCCGACTCTATGGCCTCAGGGCGCAACTGAACCACTACGGCTGAAGATCGGGGGACACGGATCCTCACTTTCCTCTTTTGAGGGAGAGTTCTGGCTGACGGGGCCAGATCTGTCGTCAGATGGGGGCGGGCTGGTGGAGCCCCCTCGGGCGGCCCTTGGCGCTTGCCTCGTCTCTTTCTTTTTCCTCCACTCACCGCATCGGTCCAGGTCTCAGGAAGAGGCGCTGGGGGAACCGACCGACTGGTAGACGGTCGGGGTGGAGTGACGCGGAGGGCGCCATCAGTCATTTCCAAGTGAGGATCAGCCACAGACGCCGTTGAGCGGCGTACCGGCGTGGTACCCACGCCATGGGAGGGAAGAGGAGGGTACTCAACTCTTTTGCCACGAGCTGGCACCGCCCGTCGGCGAGCCTGGGCCTGGTCAGGTCTAACCTAACCTAACCTAACCTAACCTAACCTAACCTTTTTTTTTTTTTTTTTTTTTTTTTTTTTTTTTTTTTTTTTTTTTTTGTTGACCCGGTGGAAATCTGCGTCCAGATCATCCCACGGGGAGCAATGGCTATCGGCTCAACCCGTTTTCGGGGTATGTGGGGATGGGCGATGTTCTGCCCGACCCACTAAAACCACCGGGGATTCAGTCAGCCTGTTTTGAAGGCAGGTCGGCTCCTTAAAAATTTAGTCCGACAGCTGCCCACCAGTGTGCATTGCAGCACCAACCAAATCGCGCCCTTTTTGGGGCAACCTCGACCAAGCGTCTACTTCCGCGGCTTAGGGGCAAATCTGCCATCCTTTTGCCGCGGGCGACTCCACGCGGGAGATCGGGCGCGCCCCTCAGGGCGGACCTCCTCTCTAGGCGGTTCACCAGTCCCGGTGTCTCTCAAATGAGAGGTGGCCGGTTGTGGCTCCACTGGGGGCTCAATGCAGAGTGCAGAGGAAGCCGGAAACGTCAACACCAGCCCTGAAGGCTGACTAGACTCTGCCATCTCCGCCTCTGTTGTAGGCCCTTCTTTGGGCGCCGTCTGGGCAGTCTTGTTGCCAGAACCATTGGCTCTGGTGGTAGGAGGACTGCAGGCCCTACCGCCCATCACATGGCCATGAGGCCGCTTCGCGTCTGCACACACCGCACAATGAGGCTCCTTCACAATGCAGTCCACTGCTTTGTGCCCCATTTCGCCGCACCGGTAGCAAACACCAGTTCGGTCAATTGGCGAGGGACACATAGGTCTGGTATGGCCCACGCCCATGCACCGAAAACAGCGCAATGGGCGGGGCTCCAGTGCTTCCACTCGAGCCACGCTCCAGCGGACCGGGAGTTTCCCGGCGGCCGCCAGCTTCTTGGCTGCCACTGCAGGGCAGTTGGCGATCGTGGCCCCTACACGATTGGGGCCCACTTTCACATTGCCCACCTTCACCTGTTGCAGGGAGCAACCCGTAGCCCTAGCAATCGCCGCTGCGATGTCCTGCTGGGTAGTGGCCTCATTCAGACCAGCGATGCGCACGTCAGCGCTCTTCACTGGTCGAGTGATGGTCGCTATATCGCTGATGGACTCTCCCAGAAGCTCCGCAAGGATGTCCGCCTTCTTCGCGGTGTCGGCACCGCCAGACACCTCCATCAGTCTAGCACCAGTGGCTGACGCCCGAATCCGGACGCCAGACATTATGCCGATCTCCTCGAGGTTAATGTCCTCAAACGCCCTGAGGAGAGCCTTCTCATACGTTACCCCCTTCGCGATCGCATCAGCACGCAACTGTATAACAATAGCGTGCGAGCGGGGGGTACGAATGCGGACCCGCACTCTCTTCTTGAGAGGCTGCCTCGGCACTGGTGGCGCCGGGTCTGTCGTCGTCAGTTGTGGGCGAGCTGGAGAAGCCCCCACGGGCGGCTCTTTGCGCTTGCCACGTTTCGAGCGTTTGCCCCTTTTCGCAACATCGGCCCAAGCGTCAGTCTGAGGCATTGGGACCGATTCCGGACTGGTCGACGGTCGGGACAGAGCAATGCGAGAGGTACCGTCTGTCTCCTCAATGATGGGTTCAGTCGTTGTCACCCGTGGGCGTCGACTTACCGGCGTGGAATCCACGTTGGCCGTAGGGAGAGGAGGAAACTCCACTCTCCTGCCTCGAGCCGGCACCGCACGCGGGCGCGCCTGGGTTCTCTCAGAACTATCCAGCCCATCGAGGCGGGTGTTAATCGCCCCGACGGAGGCATTCAGGGAGCGTCTTAGCTCTTCGAAGGCGCTCATCATCAGTTGGTCCCTAGAGTTGTTGGACGGGACCTCGGTGGTAGAGCACCTCCTTCCGACAGTTTTGCGGAGGGCGTCAACTTCCGCCCTCAGCACAGCCATTTCCTTCTGCAGCCGATCATTGTCGGCTTGCAGTTTATGGGTCTCTGACGTGACTGTTCTTGACGTCAGATTGCACATGACCCGCTGCATCGTCATTGCCGCATTATTAAGCGTCCCTTTCAGAGTCCCTTTTATATTGGAGGACTTGCGTGACACCTCTCTGATGGCCTCTGCACAGAGTAAGCCAACTTGGTGGCATTCCTCCGCCGAGGGACCACCCAACGAAGAGTCCCAAGGGACCTTGACCCGCGTGGCCTTCTCTATCTCCTCCTCAGAAGGTCCCTCACGTACCGGAGGCTTATCTTTTCGAGCCATCCTCGATGGCAAGGACAAGGATACTGGAGAAGGGGAGCCCGGGGGCAACTCATCGCCAGCCGTCTCCATATCTCTTTGCTTCCTCCTCTCACGGAGTGCAGCGCCAGCCGGACTGGTCCGCATCTCCTCTTCACACTGACGCTCGAAAGCCGTCAGGTTCTCCCAATTGAGCTCACAGTGAGCTGCCGCGAAAGCAATTGATGTTCCGCTCACCGGAACACGGCCCTGCGGGGAAGTCACAGTCTTCTGCCTTGATGCCGAAGACACAAACGAGCCACACTCAGACTGATCGTCGTCCGAGTCCACTTCAGCTGTTCGCAATCTCTTTTGAGTATTGCCCACCGCATCCTGCAATATGACTGACCCTACCTCCGACCCAGGATCAGCCACCAAGTCCACGATGTCGTCAGCGGCGGTAACGCCACGATCATCCCTACTGCGCAGTTCCTTGCCCCCCCCAGAAACGGTGGGGCAGCCTGAAATCAATTCCCCGGCGTTGGCCGGCAAACTGATCTCAGGGAGGGATTCTCCCGATAAACGGGTACCCTCCTGGGGTAATATGTGTTCGGTCCTGCTATTCATGTTTTGTTGGTAATTACGGGTCCAAACGATCCCCCTCCAAACGATGGCAATTTGAGGGCTGCCCTTCCCTATTCGGACAAAGAAGGTCGCCTATGCGCCGTCCATACGCCAAAGGAGCCCTATATACTGCCGGGGTCGGGTGGTACCGACAGGTTTATACTGGTGTTCTCCAGGGTTTTATAGAGTTTTCCTTCTCGCGGTCCCAGACCACCCCGGGTCTTCCCGACGCCGCGTACTCGTAATCGCCGAGGACGAGGTCGTTGCAGGCGACAAAAAGACTTACGGCTGCAGAAAGCCGGCGAAACTTCCTAACCTAACGTAACCCTGCGATCTAACAACCCTTAAGAGGCGACCGTCTTTGTAAAGCGACGTCCAGAAGGGGCGCCGCTCAAACCTCCTCTCACTGCTCAGAAGGAGCGAGTGAGTTATGCGACCCAGAGTGGGTCACGTATGGGAGTTGCAAGGCCCAGAAGGGACCCCGCCTATGTTAGATGTTAGCCGGACAGGTCCAACGTCTACAACGAGCCAGGCGGAGACTGTTGGAACTACCCGTTGCCCAGGATGCACCACGAGGAGGTCATCTAACTCGCACCCCAACCTAACCTAACCTAACCTAACCTAACCTTTTTTTTTTTTTTTTTTTTACCTGGGAAAATCTGCTACCAGACCGTCTCGACCGGGCTGTTGCAAGCGCCGGGAGGTGTGTGGGGATGGGCGATGGTCTGCCCGACCCACTAAAAACCCAGGGACATCCGTCGGCCGCTGGGCGGGACCCCGAGTACTCGAGGAGTCTTTCACGGCCCGCCGCGGTGGTCCATTAGGACACGCCTTGAGGATGAACCTCTACTGAGCACTACCCCCGGATGCGGAAGGTAGCCTCGACACCTGGAGACTGTCGCGGGGAGTGTGAGGAAGATGGTGACCCTCACCCCCGCGACGGCTAGGACGGGTGCAACTGCCCGTGTAGCCGTCTCCGCCGACCCGTACGCCGACGCCTGTTGGCATCCGCTAGAGGGTCAGCCTCCCTCTCGCGTTCGGCCTCCTCTTTGCGACGGATGACAGTGTCGCAAAAAGTGGCCACTGCGTCCCACGACCTCGTGGAGGAGACCATGGCGTTTGCCACAGCCTCAAGAGAGAGGTCGGTGCCTATCACAGCCCGCAGATCTTGGCGCGGCTGCTCCCACTCCTGGCACGTTGCCAGCGTGTGTTCCGCCGTATCAGTGGCGGCACCACACTGGTGACATGCGGCGCTCTGCTCACGTCCAATTCTGCACAGGAAGCTGCCAAAGCAGCCATGGCCGCTGAGAACCTGTGTCAGTTGGAACGTGAGCACGCCCTCCTTGCGGTCGACCCATCTATCCAAAACGGGCCGAACCGCTCCGATGGTCCAGTGGCCAGCACTTGGATTTTCCAAGCGCTGGTGCCATTGCAGCATAGCTGCGCTTTTGGCGTCTTGCCGCCATCTGGCCACCTCCTCAAGAGCTGCTCCGTCCCGGCTCCGTGCTTCCGCTCTCCGCCTGTATACGGTGGTTAGCACCTCGGCTTCCAGCTCCCAAGGGGGAGTTCCAGCAAGCACGCACGCCGCCTCGAACGAGACTGTGCAATAGCCTCTTATTGCCCTAATCGCCATAGCCCGCTGCGGACGACGCAGCAAGGCCTTGTTCTTGGCGTTTAGGGCATCGCTCCACACGGGCGCCCCATAGAGCGCCATCGACCTGACAACGTTTGTATACAGTCGTCGAGCGCTCACGCTGGGGCCACCCAAGTTCGGCAAAAGCCGACCTAACGCCGCAGCCGTCTTCATGAGCTTCGGTGATTGTCGGCGGAAATGCTCGGAGAAGTTCCACCGACTGTCGAGGTACAGACCCAAGTACTTCATGTACTGGCTGACCTCGACGCGAACACCGTCAATCAAAATGTGTGTCTCCGGAGGCGGCTTTCTGCGCGGGCCGTGAAAGCAAATAGCCTCGGTTTTTTCTACCGCGACTCTCAGACCCAGCATGCCTATGCGCCGGACAACATGGGTCGTACCAACCGAGGCCAGCCTGGCCGCGTCGGGGAACTCCTCTGCACGAGCCGTTACGAGGGTATCATCGGCGTAACAGACCAGGCTGAGACCCCGTAATAAAGAGCCCCTTAACGCCCAGTCATATCCAACGTTCCACAGAAGCGGGCCCAACACCGACCCCTGTGGAACACCGCACGTGACAGACCTGCTACGCAGCACACCATCCCTGTCCTGGTACACGACTTTTCGCCCTCTTAAGTAGTCGTAGATGATCTTACGCAGGTACAAGGGCACGCCGTGGTAGCGCAGCGCTTCGCTAATGCATTCAAAGGGGAGGCTGTTGAAGGCGTTGGCAATGTCTAGAGACACCGCCAATACAACCTCACCCTTTGCCACTGCCTCCTGAGCCGAGTCCTTTACACTCAATATGGCGTCGACCGTGGACCTACCCTCCCGAAATCCATACTGGCATGAAGCCAGGTCCGGACCAATGGTTTTCAGGTGGTCCACGATGCGGTGCGCCAGGACCCGCTCGAACAGTTTCCCGGCTTCGTCCAAGAGGACAATGGGCCGGTACGCTGACGGCGAGTCTAATGGGCGCCCATCTTTGACAAGAAGGACCAGCCGGCCCGTCTTCCACTTAGTGGGAAACCTTCCGGTGGTAAGGCAAAGGTCCAAGACACCGCGAAACCTTTCCTCTATTAGCTCCTCAGCCAGCACCCAAGCACGACCGGGAATGCCATCTGGCCCAGGGGCCGTCTTCTTTGCCCGGAGACGCAGGAACGCTGCTCCCAGTTCCCCAGATGTTATTGGCGGAATCTGGGCAGCAGCTGGTTGTTCAGCCTGCGTCAAACGGCGGCACATATTGGGCGGCACGAAAGCACCGCGCTCCGGGAAAAGAGAGTCAACCACAGAGTCGAGAAGCGATGGCTCAAGGGTCTCGGTCAACGGGGGTCCTACGTTTCGGAGCTTGCCCCTGATCGAACGATAGGGGCGCCCCCATGGGTCCCTGTTGAGCTCCTCGAGCATCTCCTCATGAGCCGAGTCTTTAGCCTGACAGATGGCAATCTTCAGGGCTTCCTTGGCCTCCTTGTAGGCATTGCGAAGGACCTGTTCAGCAGCCTCATCACGCCTACGTCGCCTGCGCTGGTTGGTGTACTCCCGACGAGCGGCAATACACTCTACGCGAAGGGTGGCCAGATCTTGTGACCACCAGTATACTTCGCGTCTTGGAGGGCGCGGGCCAGCTCTAGGCATGGCCGCATTGCACACCTCCGTCATGGCCTCCGCAAGCCACTGCGCCCCTTCATCGACGTTGGTCGGTTGAGACGCAGGCTGGAACATGACTTGCACAATTGCGGCTTCGACGAGCAACTCCTTGTCCATCTTCGTCAAGGCCCATCGCGGGAATGGAGAGGACGCATTCGGCGCTCGACCCACTCTGGAACCCTGAGAGGGGGAGAGGTCGAACCTGATGTAACGGTG
Organism: Eudonia mercurella; assembly: GCA_963082485.1. Taxonomy (NCBI): domain Eukaryota; kingdom Metazoa; phylum Arthropoda; class Insecta; order Lepidoptera; family Crambidae; genus Eudonia; species Eudonia mercurella. Next base: position 26,882 of record CAUJAO010000077.1, read on the forward strand.
GTCCGACAAGGTTTCTACCCCCTCCAGGACAGTCCAACCGGACACTCGCTGGGCGACTGCAGGGGATGCGAACGATAGGTCCACGATCGACCCACCCTGCAGTCTAACACAGGTGTTGACGTTGCCCCTATTAAGCAGGCATAGTCCAGAGGACACAGCCCACTCATCCACAGCGTCGCCGCGCTAGTCCGAGACCGGAGAGCCCCAGGACGTGGATTTGGCGTTAAAATCCCCGAGAACGACGACTGACGAAGTTGGGACTCGGTTGACAATTGTCCCTAGAAGGTCGATGAACGACTCGAACTCCGTCAGTGTCCTGTTCGGGGAAAAATAAACGCCCACCACAAACACTTCACCCCACTTTACAACGACGTAGCCCGCACCGCGCTCATAGAGCGAGATTGGAGGGGACGTCGAAGAACCACCGATTATTGCGACCGAGTCTTTTGTGTCCGCAACCCAGTTGGAACGGGTTGGTATATAATAAGGCTCGGCCGCCACCGCAATGTCTATGGACCACTCTGCCATGGACTGCACGAAGAGGTCCTGTGCGCCGGCAGCGTGGTTCAAGTTCGCCTGTAAGAGATGACGTGTAGGCGAACTAGACATTAGTGGTGTCCATTGCGTCTACGCGAGGCGTTTGCTGAATGCCTTCTGAAGGTTCAGCCTCGGCATTGGTTTTGCCGGCCGCCTTCTTCCTTCGCGGTGGGGAGCAAGATTTACTCCCCACGATGTGGTTCGCAGGGCGCTTCGCTTCCGCACAAAGAGGACAGTGCGGTTTGGCGTGACAGGAGGATGCGATGTGTCCAGCCTTACCGCAGCGATAGCAAAGCTCGCTGCGGTCAATCTGGGCCACACACCGCGCCTGCGTGTGCCCTTTTTCAAGGCACCGGAAGCACTTCATAGGCCGTGCTTGTAGCGCCTCTACCGGGGCAAAGCCCCACCCAACCACGATACGGCCTGCGGCGATCACCACCTTAGCGGCAGGTATCGGGCACTGGACGAACAAGGTGTTCATACCACCAGGCCCTTTCCTAAGGCTACCGACCTTCACTGAATGGGCTGGACAGCCCCCCAAGCTCGCCACCGCATTAACTACATGCTCAGGCCGAACCATGTCCCCAAGCATCGTGACCCTAAGGTCTGCGAGCTTGACAGGACGGGCGACTCTAGCGACGTCGCCAACCGCATCTCTGAGCCTACTGGCCAGTTGGTCGGCCTGCTCATCGGTTGCAGTGCTCGGCAGGTGGAGAATACGACCACCTGTTGCTGACTCCCTGAAGTGGACATACTCGATGCCCAAATCAGCCGGCACTACGCTCTCCTGCGCCTTCAGCAGGATGTCGGCAAACGTTATGCCTCTCTCCGCTGCCTCCGGCTGAATATTCAGAACTACGGCTGCAGATCTTGGTGGCCGTAGTTTGGGTTTCCTCTTGCGGGCAGGAGCCTTCCGTTTGGCCTGCTTGCCCTGGGAGTTCGGCTGCGACCTGGTCGGTGCCTTACTCCTGGCCTTTCGCCTGGCCTTGCGGCCTCCGACCACTGGAGTCCACTCCTCCTCTGCTGTGAAATTCCTATCGGAATATGTCTTCGCCTTCGCCGTCTTAGGGGGGGCAGGTGCCGATGCGGCTATAGCAGCCTTGGCCCCCTTGCCGGGCTTGTTGCCTTCCTGAGGTGTTGTCTTAACAGCAGGAGGCTTCTCCACACGTCCCGATAAATGGGGAACGGTAGCCGGCGAGTTGTTGGTCGCCGACGCATATGTCATCTTGGCAGCATTGGCCTTATTTTTGGCGTCCGCCGCAAGCGGCGGGCGCAGACGCGGCACAGGAGGCAGCCTTGCCTCGATCGACTCGAGCCGCGTCGACAGCATAAAGCCAACCTGCCGCATGACCTCCCCCATAAGGGTTTGGTCGACTTCAGGAAGGGGTGGGGGCTGTTGGTCTGCCCTAACCTTCGCCTTAGGCTTAGGTTTCACCACCTTCGTATTCTTGTCCGGATTAGGGACCGAGCGTGTGATCGCTGGTGGGTCCGGAACCACCTCCATATCCTCCTCCATGCCCGAGTAAGGTGTTACCACTGGGCGATAACACTTGCTGTGGAGGTGCTCCACCGTGGCATTTAATGTTGCCATGTGCTCCTTAAGGCTCGCCACCTCTGCACTTAGGCGTTGGTTTTCTGCCTTAAGGGCCTCGGTCTCCTCGCTGACCGTGCGGAGACGCAACAGGTCAATGTTGGACTTGTAGGAGGCAGCGACCTCCCGAAGGGCCTTTTGGTAGGTCCCTTTCAGGTGACCAGATGTAGCGGCCACGTGAAGCAGCAGGGCCACATCCTCCTCCACCTGCCGCACAACGACCTGTGCCTGTGCCTCCTTGTCCTTGTCAAGCCCGCTCACGAGCTCGACTCCGCTGGCTCTGGTCGCATACGTCTTGCGAGCCATCTCAGCGCATTCTTTTTCGGCCTGTAACTCGAGTGCACGGCGCTCAGCCTCTACAAACTCGTTCTTGGCCTTAGCCCATCCGACATACTGGCCCGTGGTTGGAGGACGACCACGACCCCTACGACCAGACGGACCGGACATTACCTTGGGCGCCGAGCGAACTGAGTCGTTGTCAGACTCAGAAGACAAGTCCGCTCGGGGCCTCTTTGTGCCTGTCAGGGTCGACGATGAGGAATCGGACAGCTGATCGTCCTCTTCCCCTGCCGACAAAAAGACAGTGGCATCCACCTTAGTGCCATCTCGACGGCGGCTGCGACTGCGACTGCGATTTGCAGAACGCATGCTCTCTAAGTCGAGCCGCGTCAGGGAGACACTTAGACCCCTATGACAAGGCCCAGCCTCCACCTTGCCCATTGAGGGCTTTTCACTGTCATTATGGGACAATTCACCTCTGCCCGATATACTGGGCCTCTTTTCAACAACCTCGTCCTGACCGGACTTCGCGCCAGAAACGCCACATACATCCACGTCCTTCCCTTTGGGGTCGGACACTCCACCACTACCCACGACGGACCTGGTATCAGGCTCCGCCGACTTCTCCGAAACGTCTTTTAAAGATTTATTATTCAACTTAGACATAAATCCCACGAGTAAAGAGCAAATAACGGTCACCCCGTGCAGTGGCCTTATACACGGGGAACCCTACATACTGTCAAGGACGGGGAATATTGACAGGTTTTAACGAGGTTTCTCTCGGGTTTTATAGTGTGTCCTTCACGCGGCCGGCCGGTTAAGGCAAGCCCTCGCTCCACCACGGAACCCGCGTACCCCGCAACGCCGCGAGCGGGGGTCGTTGCAGAGACCGCAGTGGTTTACGACGATCGGGGGCTGGCGTAGGCCCCCGTTGCACCGCTCTCGCGGTGTTCCCCTTTCCCCCCGTTGCGACCTGAGAACCCTTAAGGGGCGGCCGTCTTTGTGGTACTCCTCTCAAAGCTGCTCAGAAGGAGCAGCGAGTCGTGAGGCCCAAAGTAGGCACGCACAGGAGTCCGCCTTGCCAGATGTTAGCCGATTGGGTTCAACTTTCTCCGAACGGAGACTGTTGGAACCACTCGTTGCCCAGGATGCACCACGTGGAGGTCATCTGACTCGCACCCCAACCTAACCTAACCTACTAACCTACAACCTACCTTTTGGCAACCCACGCGAGGTTCCGCGAAAACTTCCGCTAAAGTTTTTTTTTTTTTTTTTTTTTAATATCATTACTCGACGGGGAATGACGAGCCACAATTTGGCCTTCTATTATATATTCTCTTTATTCTCTATATTCTCGCCCCTTAAGTATCCCTGCAGAAGCCTACAACAACTCAGCTGCCCTGCGATTTCCAGGGGTCCCCACAACCTGACCCACAACCAACTTGGGCGGAATTTGGCAGATTTTTGGCGGTTCCTGCACGTCTGGAAGGATAGCGGCCGGGTAAAGGAGCAGCCAGCGGTCCTGACCTGACCATCAGACTCAAGATCGACCCACCAGGAACATCACCAGCAACTTTTAAGTACAAATTGCATGTTGTTTGCATATGGTAAACACCACCGTTACAGAATTCTAGTACATCTTAAGTTAAAAAAAAAAAAAAAAAAAACAAAAAAAAAAAAAAAACAAAAAAAAAAAAAAAAAAAACCGCACTTATATGTCGAAACAAAAACATGACTTATTAAGTTTACTTCAAGCGTCATATCACTGGTAAAGATCTGGCGGAAAAAAAAAAAAAAACAGACACTTTTACAGACCCCGGTGTACACCTCTGCTGATTGTAGCTCTAAATCACTGCTTAAATTATTTGTTATGCTAGATACTAATGAAGTCGAAGTTGAAAAAAAAAAAAAAAAAAAAATATGTGCTGTTGGATGGGAG
>CAUJAO010000078.1:0-17114 GCA_963082485.1 Eudonia mercurella
AGCAGCGCCACCTATCGGGTCCAATTATATGCATTATACATATAAACATTTCTCTTGAATCATAGAGTGATGTCATTCGGTATTTTCTTATAAAAAAAACCACATGAAAATCCGTTGCGTAGTTTTAAAGATCAGCTTTTTTTTTTATAAGCACAGTGCCTTGATCTCACCTGATGTTAAGTGATGATAAGACCATTTGGTGGAAGCGCACTTCACCCGGGATCCTCAAGTAGTGAGGCACTGGCTATCTTATCTCTAGCTGCCGGAACACAACAATGCTACAAACATTGATGTTATGGCGACATATTTAGATAAGATGGTGGTAGCTAGCCAGACGGACAAACAAGTCCTACCACCAACCAAACCGAGTACACAAACATGTACCCCCCGCTGGGAATCGAATCCGGGACCTCTGTGTCTAAGCCGGTGGCTTACTTAGACGCAACGTAAACTTTTGTTTTCCTAGTTAATGTTTTCTGCTTTTAAATGGGTGTTATTTAAACCGTTAGCAAAGTATTCGTATTTTTGTTAGCAAAAAAATGTATTCAGTTAGCTAAAACAGCTAGTTGGGCAGCAACTTGTGGTCAGCAAATATTTCTAAATCAGTCTGCAACTTTTATCATTCTGAACAGCAGTCTTATGCCGCTCCCCCCCTTCCGTGACTGGAAAAAATAATTAACTTAACCTAACCAACAGTAAGGATTTCTTATGCTGACCGATTGTATAATTCTGCTGACCAAATAATAATTTTGCGTTACATCTATTTATTTTATAATACAAATAAATTATTTCCCTTTTAAATGTGGTAGCTTGTTATTAGCTCAAAATTTGTTAGATGTCGATGTAAAATTGTGAAAAATGGTGTCGGGGGAGCCAAACAAAATAAAATAAATACTGACGCCAGTATGAGCTGCAGCATGTCCCCCAGCGTGTCGTCGGCGGTGAGCTCCACGCACAGCAGCGCGAGCGTGGTGTAGATGGCCTCGATGTTCTCCAGCGTGTTCGATTCCAGCTGCAGACCTGTTTGTTCAATACAAGCCTTTACACTTATTGGCGTCAAAGTGGCGCCTGGAACCGACTTGGCTGACAATGGTCGTGAGAGAAAGGGCTTCAATGGGAATGTTGGAGGGATAGAAGCATGTCGCCTTATTGAGAGTTTGTATAAAAATTAATAAATAATTATAAAATGTTTTTTTTTTGTTTTGTTTATATATTTTTAACGCAAATCTTGTTCGCAAATGCAAATCTTTCTCATGGAGATTTTTTCAACATTTGTGTTTTTGTAATTTGTTTTGCAACAAAATTTGCGTTAAAAATTATATAAACAAAACAAAAAAACATTTTACAAATAGCTTGTCTACTTCTTAACTGATCTTTAATATTTGCAAAAATATTATGATCGGATGTTAACGACGGTAGTCGTTGACATTGAATGGGCGCCTTTGGCTTTCAAAGTAAAAAAAGTAAATAGTGTTGAATAATTTCGGCGGGCTGGGTTAGAACCACGATAGCTAAATTGGTGAGCACCTGACCCGGGTATGTCAGAAGGATGCAGGTTCAAATCCTGCTCGAGGAAATTTTTTCAACATTTGTGTTTTTGTAAATAATTATAAACTAAAATTTAGTTTAACTAAACTACTAAATCTACCACTATTCTGATTTTGGGAGAGCCTTCGACCGAGAAGGGCTGGCAAGAAAGTGAGGAGGCTTTTTTCAGTTTGTATCACTCTTTTAACAATACAAAATTATATTTGAGTGATATATACAAAACACTGAATAACTATTCCAAACATATACTCAGTTTGTTTATAAGGCAGGTATAAAAATATTAATAAAAAAAATAAATTTGATTTCCGGCTTACCGTCGTAGAGCGAGCTGTATATCGCGTAGCGTGCTTGCTGATGAAGATCAGGTCCTGGCGGGAGCACTTCTCCACCGTCAGCCCCCAGCTCAGCGTAGTTCACACTAAAACATATTAATAGATTTACTAGCTGACCGGCGGACTTCGTACCGCTTTGACAGTTTACATGACAACAAAACAAACAAATCATTCGTCCGCTTTAGAACACCCGTATCCCATGATGGACCCCTATAGCAGCGCCACCTACCGGGTCCAATTGTAAATCTAAACCATTCTCAAATCCACTTGAACACACACAGAAAATTTCATCCAAATCGGTTCAGTCGTTTAGTTGGAATTCAATAACATACACACGCACAGAAGATTTATATATATAAAGATATAACAAACATGACGTGATTTCATTAGTAGGTAGATACATTTATTTTTTATATTTTATTTCATAGATTTATTGTTTATAATTGAAAACTGTACTTATACTATAGCCAAATTCGATAAAGAATGTTTACCAACAAAGCATTGCCAAGCAACCAGTGACAGGCATGTATTGACAATCTTTTCAGTTTGTCAACAGGAAAGATTTTACGTAAAAGATTTATTTATATTAAATATTGTATGAAAAATTTAAAAACCAAAAACCATAGTACAATCATAGCTTACTTTTAACCTATGCGAGTGAATAAATAAGCTACCTTGAAATAATTAAAAAACTGCACTTGAAGATTCAATAATTTATTTATTATATAATTAACTGCTGTTACAATTCAATTCAATTTGTTAATGAATGTTTGTTTTGCATTGCAAATGCACTGTTTACGCTGCAGATTTCAGAGGTAGTTAAGATAATCGATCCTTTATGGATACTAGTGTTATTTTCATTTGGAATGCTAGTTAATAATAACGGAATTGTTTAGAATACCTCAATTTTAGTAATGACATTTGTTTAATAGGGTTAACAAGTGAAAATAGTTAACGTTTTCTTTTACGTTTTTCGTATTTTAACGTTTTTACCAACGTCGAGCGACTGAATTAAGTGAGATGTGTAGTGAGAATAATAAGTTTTACAATATTTTTTATGTGAAATGCAGTAATCAAGTAATAATACGAAAAACACAAAAATATTTTTGCCTAGATTTGTGATAACCCTAATTTGGTATGTTTACATTTATTCTTTATCGAGTTTGGCTAAACTGAATAAATGATTTTGAATTTTGATTTTTTTTGAATTGAATACCTATTTGGCATACTGTCCGCGTAGATGTTAACATCGCACATAACATTGTAGAAAGGCAATTATTTTTGTTATATTCTCTCTAGCCCCCATAAGACAGGTAATCCTGTCTTATGGGGGCTAGTTTGGGCGCTATTGGATTTTTTTTTTAATTGTAGGTAGTACATAGATACAGCCTACGTGGGGTGCGCGAGCGCGGGCTGGTTGCCGCGGCGGTCCAGCAGCGTGTGCAGGATGCGCTGCAGCAGCGTGCGTGTGTGGCTCGGTAGTACATGGATACAGCCTACGTGGGGTGCGCGAGCGCGGGCTGGTTGCCGCGGCGGTCCAGCAGCGTGTGCAGGATGCGCTGCAGCAGCGTGCGTGTGTGGCTCGGTAGTACATGGATACAGCCTACGTGAGGTGCGCGAGCGCGGGCTGGTTGCCGCGGCGGTCCAGCAGCGTGTGCAGGATGCGCTGCAGCAGCGTGCGTGTGTGGCTCGGTAGTACATAGATACAGCCTACGTGGGGTGCGCGAGCGCGGGCTGGTTGCCGCGGCGGTCCAGCAGCGTGTGCAGGATGCGCTGCAGCAGCGTGCGTGTGTGGCTCGGTAGTACATAGATACAGCCTACGTGGGGTGCGCGAGCGCGGGCTGGTTGCCGCGGCGGTCCAGCAGCGTGTGCAGGATGCGCTGCAGCAGCGTGCGTGTGTGGCTCGGTAGTACATGGATACAGCCTACGTGAGGTGCGCGAGCGCGGGCTGGTTGCCGCGGCGGTCCAGCAGCGTGTGCAGGATGCGCTGCAGCAGCGTGCGTGTGTGGCTCGGTAGTACATGGATACAGCCTACGTGGGGTGCGCGAGCGCGGGCTGGTTGCCGCGGCGGTCCAGCAGCGTGTGCAGGATGCGCTGCAGCAGCGTGCGTGTGTGGCTCGGTAGTACATGGATACAGCCTACGTGGGGTGCGCGAGCGCGGGCTGGTTGCCGCGGCGGTCCAGCAGCGTGTGCAGGATGCGCTGCAGCAGCGTGCGTGTGTGGCTCGGTAGTACATAGATACAGCCTACGTGGGGTGCGCGAGCGCGGGCTGGTTGCCGCGGCGGTCCAGCAGCGTGTGCAGGATGCGCTGCAGCAGCGTGCGTGTGTGGCTCGGTAGTACATGGATACAGCCTACGTGGGGTGCGCGAGCGCGGGCTGGTTGCCGCGGCGGTCCAGCAGCGTGTGCAGGATGCGCTGCAGCAGCGTGCGTGTGTGGCTCGGTAGTACATGGATACAGCCTACGTGGGGTGCGCGAGCGCGGGCTGGTTGCCGCGGCGGTCCAGCAGCGTGTGCAGGATGCGCTGCAGCAGCGTGCGTGTGTGGCTCGGTAGTACATAGATACAGCCTACGTGGGGTGCGCGAGCGCGGGCTGGTTGCCGCGGCGGTCCAGCAGCGTGTGCAGGATGCGCTGCAGCAGCGTGCGTGTGTGGCTCGGTAGTACATGGATACAGCCTACGTGGGGTGCGCGAGCGCGGGCTGGTTGCCGCGGCGGTCCAGCAGCGTGTGCAGGATGCGCTGCAGCAGCGTGCGTGTGTGGCTCGGTAGTACATGGATACAGCCTACGTGGGGTGCGCGAGCGCGGGCTGGTTGCCGCGGCGGTCCAGCAGCGTGTGCAGGATGCGCTGCAGCAGCGTGCGTGTGTGGCTCGGTAGTACATGGATACAGCCTACGTGGGGTGCGCGAGCGCGGGCTGGTTGCCGCGGCGGTCCAGCAGCGTGTGCAGGATGCGCTGCAGCAGCGTGCGTGTGTGGCTCGGTAGTACATGGATACAGCCTACGTGGGGTGCGCGAGCGCGGGCTGGTTGCCGCGGCGGTCCAGCAGCGTGTGCAGGATGCGCTGCAGCAGGGCGCGCGTGGGGGGCTCGGGCGCGGCGGACAGCTGCAGCAGCGCCTCCAGGAAGGCGGCCGGGAACGCCTTGCTCAGCTCCACGCTGCGGTACGTCGTGCCCACCTAAAGGTAACCCACTCGTCACTCTATTGCAAAGGGTACATCGATACGAACACGCTTCTTTAAAAATGGGTATAATTTAAATGCTCACCAGAAATATTTTTTAGACCCTAAGCCTAAGCACCAAATAAATTAAATGACTGTACAAGAATGCAAGCAAGCGGCATATCGTGCTTGGACGAGGGCTTGCGCATTAAATGACCCTAGTGCCAGCTCTCTGAAGGCGGCTTACAACAAGGCTTCTAAGTCTAACAAGAGGGCTCTCGCAAGAGCAGATGCACAGAGAGTGGCGAGAGTAGGGCAGGAGTTGATCTCGCACCCTACGGGTAGCCGTAGCTATTGGCGGCTCGCTAAGGCCGTGCAGGTCAACTTCTGCTCTCCCTCGCTGCCCCCGTTGAAACATCCAGATGGCTCGTTAGCTTTCCAGCCGCTAGAGAAGGCGAACTTGTTGGCAAAACTTTTCGCGGCTAATTCGCGCGTTGACGATTGTGGCGCCGCTCCACCTATTGTAGCACATTGTGGGGCCACCATGCCTGATATTCGTATCAGGCAGTGTGATGTACGTGCCGTGCTACGGTCGCTCGGCAATTGTGCTGCTCAGATGCGCGGCTGAGTTGTCTCCAGTGTTGACACGATTGTTTAGGGAGTCTTACGATGCCGGTATTGTGCCGGTGTCTTGGAAGGAAGCGAACATACAACCCATCCCCAAAAAAGGAGATCACTCGGATCCAGCCAACTATCGACCCATCGCTGTAACTTCTGTGCTGTGCAAAGTGTTTGAGCGAATAATTAACTCTCAGCTCATTCACTACCTAGAGGATCACTCGCTGCTCCATGATCGCCAGTACGGGTTCAGACCCAAGCGATCAACGGGTGACCTTCTAGCGTACGTAACTCACGCATGGGGTGAAGCGATGGACAAGCATGGCGAATCTCTGGCAGTTAGCCTTGATATAGCCAAAGCTTTCGATAGAGTGTGGCATCGTTCCCTTCTTTCCAAGTTGCCGGCCTTCGGTGTGCCGCCCCGTTTGTGCGCCTGGGTTGCAGACTTTCTAGAAGAGCGGAGGATTCGTGTCCTTTGTGTGGGTAGTTCCTCCGCGCTCTTCAAAGTCAATGCCGGAGTGCCGCAGGGTTCTGTGCTCTCACCTACTCTATTTCTTCTGCATATCAATGACATGCTGTCCTTGGGCAATATTCATTGTTATGCGAATGACAGTACGGTGCATGAGCGGTACTTGGGACATCCTGCGGCAAAGCGAGCCGATATCGTGGTGAAAAGGCAAGAACTGGTTGCCAAACTGAACCTGGCTCTCGATCGTGTCTTTAGGTGGGGATCTGAAAACCTGGTCGAGTTTAATGCCAGCAAAACTTAGGTTTGTGCATTTTCGTCCAAGCTAACTCCCTTCCTTACTCCTCCCTCTCTTCAGAACTCTCCGTTATCCATTTCGATGGACCTCAGCATTCTTGGCATGGACATCGGCCAGGAATTGAACCCAAAATGCTACATCGAGAGTGTTATTTTAACTGCCTCCCGTAAGTTGGGTATTCTCAATAAGGTGAGGAGGTTTTTAACTCCCGAGCAGCGCTGTTTGCTGTACAAGACTCAGGTGCGATCGAGTATGGAGTATTGTTCCTATCTATGGGACGGCTCCGCTAAATACCTCCTCGATGCACTTGATAGACTGCAAAGGCGAGCGGTACGCATTATTGGAGATGCTGAGGTTACAGCCTCTCTAGAGGACCTCCAGCTGCGAAGAGACATTGCTTCTCTCAGTGTCTTTTACCGGAATTACTACGATGAGTGTTCTGAAGAACTTTTTGATCTAATCCCGCCTTCTCCTTTCCTCTCCCGGACTACACGTGCTGGTCTTAGGAACCACCATCATACTGTACAGACAATCAGTACTCGTACCAAAAAATTTGGCAAGTCATTCCTCTGTAAGACCATTCGGCTTTGGAATTCTTTGCCGGCGCATGTGTTTCCCAGCTCCTATAGTCCCGGGTCTTTTAAGCGGGGCGTGAAACGGCATTTATGCAGGCCGTCATGAGTGGGTGCGCTTGTCACCGTGCTTGTTCCACGGTGAGGAGCGCTCTCATTATTTTGGACTGCATCGGCTGCTTACCATCAGGCAGGATGTGGTCACTATGACGTGCCAATATAAAAAAAAAAAATTACCCAAAATGGATAAATGCTCACCAAATTTTTACACTATTATTCAAATATTTTTTTTTTATTATTTAGTTCACCAAACCGATAACAATCATAATGACATAATTTTATAAAACATTAAAATAAGATTAAAATGTTATCTTCTAGATGCGAACCTAGCATGCGTAAGTTTACATTACCTACATGTATTTACAATACACTTTATTATATGTTTATGTATAAATAATGTTTATGCATGTATTATATACTTACTTTCACTTATTCATTTATTATACAAATAAATTGCACCTGCCAATGTTTTCTCTGCACCACCCTATGGTTGACTGGTAGAGAATGCCTCAGGCATTAAGTCCGCCATGTAATAGTTGTGTTGCAAAAGTTTAAATAAAATAAAAAAAATATCTATGACAACTATTATTTAACTCTAACTCTAAAAAAATCTTTTAAATTTAAATAATAACAAAAAAAATTGAACTATAAATAAGGATAATAATAATAATGATTGAGGATACTAACTGCCCTACTCCTGTAGGTCAATGTCTTGAATAATGAATGTATTTAGAGTACTCTCCCTCCAGATGTCATTAAAACATTCCACCCTGTATAACAATCCCGAACACACCTTGAGCAGTGACTTGAGCAGTATGGTCTGCAGCATGCCGTCGGACTTCGCCCCCTTGCCGCGGGGCGCCGGCACCTTGCTGACGATGAACATCATGATGTCGATCTTCTGGAAGTCGGGCAGGTGGTCCGCGAACTCGCCGAGCGCGTTGATCAGCGCGTCCTGGTACAGCTTCTCGTCTGTCTCTTTCTGGTATAAATAAAGTATCAAAATTAAAAATATACTATTTTAATATACATCTAAAGTAATGTAAACTAGCCTATAATTGTCCCACTGCTGGGCAAAGGCCTCATTGAAATCGAGTCATCAATACGATTGGTGGTAATCCTTCGACAGCTCAGTATAAGGTGCAAATTGGCTTATTGGGTTAATGAAACAAACTTAATGTGTTATTCCTTCGGCTTTGTATTTGCTACTGATGTTCGATGCGTACATACAGACTTGTTATAGTGATTTGAACTCAACATATACCGCCCACCTAAAGGGCTTTAGCCTTTACAAAACAACTAATAAACTACTACAATTACAAATTTATGAAATTACGCATTACAGTTAACTATTTTAATTTATACTCAAAACTCTGATTATACAATATTAGCATGCAAATTAATTTCCTGTTAAATTAAGTATTTTATTTTAAACGTCTTTAGAGCTTATCAAAGGACACAATTTAGATACACATCTTTTAGTGACACTTTCACCCGACTTCACACTATACACACGCGTGGCACAATCAGGTCCAGGGTGCTTCGCAACGATGCGGCCCAACGACCACTTCCCAGGAGGGAGGTTGTCATTTTTTATCAGTACTATGTCGTTCACTTCGAATTCGGACTGTATTCTTAGCCATTTTGGTCTTTGTTGTAATCGGGTCAAGTATTCCATTTGCCAGGATTTCCAAAATGTTTGTAATAATTTTTGAGTGTATTGCCATCTTGCTAAATAATTTGGGTTAAATTTCGTTAAATCTGGAGTAGGTACTGATGCTGATGTGTCGCCTATTAAAAAATGTGCGGGTGTGAGGGGGCTCAAATTTTCGACATCTGTATCATCGATTGGACTCAAAGGTCGGGAATTTAAACAGGATTCAATCTGACAAAGAAGCGTTGTCATTTCCTCAAAAGTCAAATTAGTAGTAAGGACTTTCTTTAAGTGTGACTTTACTGACTTCACTCCTGCTTCCCATAATCCTCCGAAGTTCGGGCTATAAGGGGGAATAAAATGCCATTGAGTCCCATCAAGGGCTAATTTTTGTGCTATATCATCTTTAAATTCTAGCTGTGCAGTCTTCCAAGCATTGACTAATTCTTTGTTTGCTCCTACGAAATTGCGACCTTGATCGCTCCACATGTGGGCACATCGTCCTCTTCTGGCGATAAAACGACGGAAAGCTCCAATGAAAGCGGCTGAACTAAGGTCTCCAACCAATTCTAAATGCATAGCCTTAGTACACATGCAAACAAAGATGCATATATATGCCTTTACTGCTTTTGCGCCTCGACCTTTAGACATGAGCACGTTAAAGGGGCCGGCGAAGTCTACACCGCTGTATAAGAATGGACGTGAAGTGTTTACTCTCATATCAGGTAAGTCACCCATTATCTGGCTTCTTGCCTTAGCGTTTGCTTTAGAACAAACTAAACATTTATGAATGTACCTTTTAATTGCATTTTTAGCTTTCAGAATCCAGAACCTTGCACGAAGATGACATAACATCAGCTGAAGTCCACCGTGAAGGGTCTTCTGGTGCGCTTGAGCGACTATCAACGAGGTAAGTGTATTTCTGTTTTTTAAAATAATTGGATGTTTTGTTTCGTTTTCCAGATTTGCATGCCGCAGCCTGCCGCCCACCCTGAGGATATTGTCTTCGTCCAGGTAAGGATTTAATGATTTTAAGTGACTATTTATTTTAACCCTTTTATTTTTTCTTATATCATTGATTTCTTCTTCAAAGTCATCTTGCTGTACCTTTCTTATGCATATTTTTAAAGCTTCATCTAAATCATTTGTAGTTACAATAGTTTGATTATTTTTTGTCTTTTTAAAATTTAGAAATTTTCTCATGTATGCTATTACCAATTGTAATTCCTCTAATTTATCATAATTTTCAAAATTCAAAGTTTTATTTTCTTCTACTTTATAATCTAATGTCATGTTCATTCCTATAACCTTTTTCTTTCTTTTTTCCAGGTCAGTCGGTGTTGTATGAGGTCTCGACAATGTCAATTCTTCTTCCAGGAGGTGGTGAGGTCCAGCCCACCAAAGATTAAACTGTTTTAAGTCAGAAACCTTTGCTCCTCGTGATGCTACGTCTGCCGGGTTGTTTTCTGATTGAACATGATACCATTGAATGTTCGGCAGGTTCTCCAAGATTTCAACCACACGATTTGCCACAAACTGCTTCCAGCGATTGGGCTCTCCAGACAGCCAGGCTAGTACTACTGAGGAATCAGTGTAAGCATAGACCTTGTCATTGGTTATCCTCATTGCATGAGATATTTGACGTAGAAGTTTAGATAAGAGTACAGCCGCACAGAGTTCAAGACGGGGCATTGAGACAGTCTTTACAGGTGCAACTTTAGTCCTTGCTGCTACTATATTAGTTCTTATCGTACCGTCCGGTTTAATTACTCGGCTATATACAACAGCTGCTATGGCGTGCATAGACGCATCACTATACCCATGCAATGATACGTTCTCTTTCAGACAATTGTAAGTATTTAGCCATCGAGGGATTCTTATTTCGTTAACGTTTTGCAAATCTTCTCTCAAAGCCGTCCATTCGGCTTGTAATTCATCATTAATGTATTCATCCCATCCGACGCCTTGTAACCATAGCTTCTGAACAAATATTTTTGCTAAAATAATTGCTGGAGCAATCCATTCTAATGGATCGAACAACTTTTGCAAATCGGATAGAACATCTCTTTTTGTCATTCGAGTTGGTGTTGGGAACAGTTTGAGGTTATATTTGAACTCGTCTGTTTTCAAGTCCCATGAAACTCCAAGAGCCTTGACTGTACCTTCTAGTTTCATGTCTATTTGTGCCTTCATTGACCTGTCTTCCTTTTCTATGGATTTCAGAAACTCAGAACTGTTGGAACACCATTTTTGCAGTCGAAATTTACCTTTATTAAGCACAGTTTGTAATTGTTTACTAGCGTCTACAGCCTCCTGCACAGTGTCAAATCCGGACATCACATCGTCGACATAGAAATCTTCGCGTATTATTCTAGCAGCTGTAGGATAATCTTGACCTTCGTCATCAGCTAGTTGCATAAGTGTTTTGACTGCGAGATATGGTGCCGATGCAGTGCCAAAAGTGGCAGTCAGCATTCGGTAGTGTTTGACTTCATCAGATGTAGAAGTATTTTGTCTCCACAATACTCTCTGGAAGTCAGTGTCTTGTTTATGTATGAGGATCATTCTATACATTTTCTCTATGTCACTTATAAAGCAAATCTTGTGCAATCTCCACCTCATAATGATACTTCTGAGATCTTCTTGCAATATCGGTCCATTCAACAGCTCATCGTTTAAGGATATGCCGTTTGTGCCTTTGCAGGAAGCATCAAAGACGACGCGTGTTTTGGTTGTTTCCTTTTCAGATCTTACAACTGCATGGTGTGGTAAGTAGACAGATTTTTTATTTATTTCGTCTTGTGGTATCTCTTCCATGTGTTTCATTCGTATGTACTCATCCATAACTTCAGTATAACTTTTCTTCAAATCTGGCTGTCGTTCGAATCTTCTTTCAAGCATTTGTAGTCTTTTCATAGCTATTTCTTGTGTGTTTCCTTCTACTGCCTTCAAGGCATTTCTTTTGAATGGTAATCTAACTATGAATCTTCCTTCTTCGTTTCTTGTATAAGTTTCTTTGTAAATTCTCTCACACATTTCTTCATCTTTTGTAAATTTTCTTCCAGTGTCTGTATCTATCTCCCATAGTGTCTTCAACATATCCTCAATTTCCATATGGTGATGCATAACTACCATTGACGCTTCAGATTCAGACTTCTCATTTACTTCTCCAAATAAGATCCAGCCAAGGGTTGTTTTTTGGGCACATGGGGACCCTTGTGAACCTTTGATAACATCATTTTGTATTATTTGTGAGTATTCGTTAACTCCGAGAAGCAGGTCAATGTTTCCACACTGGTTGAAATTAGGATCGGCTAAGGTTAGCCCTTGCAAATGTTTCCAATTGTTTGCTTTAATTGTTCGCGCCGGTAACTGAGTGGTGAGTTGCTTTGATATCACATATGCTTTTAATCTCATACTAAATTGTTCACACCTTGACTTCATCTCAATGTGAATTGCTTGATTAATCTTTGTTTTGACCTCCCCCACTCCAACAATACTTCCTTTTACTGAAAACCGTCGCGCTCTGAGGTTTTGTGCAGCTCGTTCACTGATAAAACATCCTTGTGATCCGGGATCTATGAGGGCTCGCAGAACTGTGGTGTGACCTTGTTCACTTTTACATTCCACCAATGCCGTTGCTAGTAAAGCAACGGTTGTACTGTAAGCTGTATTCGCTTGTGACGTCATCACTGTTACTTCAATTTCTTCTTCTTCTAGTGTTGGTGTATCATCTTCTACATTTGAATGTAAAACCTTTGGTTGTATTGTATTCTTCTCCTTTTGACCAATGGTACCCGTTGTCCTTGTTGTATGTAGAAGAGAGTGATGACGTTTGTGGCATAATCTACACGTGGTAGGTAATCGACATACCTTGACACCGTGGCCAGGAACCAAACAGTTGTAACAGATGTAGTTCGACTTGACATAGTTTATTCTTTCTTCTGGTTCCATTTTACCGAAGGACTTACAATGACAAAGCGTGTGCTTTTCTTTGCATAGTGGACAGGTTCTTTCTGAAGCAGCAGCAGAGATGTGGTGTATTCTAACTATTCTCTCCTTAGACGAAGTCGGTTGTTGTATGAGTTCGAGTGTTCTAAATTTTGATTCTAGAAATATTTTTAATTGTTCAAATGTAGGTAGTTCATCAGCTTGTTCTTTTCCAACAAATTCTTCCCATTCCTTATGCGTTTCGCTATCTAATTTTTGAACAACAATGAAATTTATGAGTGGATCCCAATTTTCTGTCTTTATTTGCATATTGATTAAGCTGTTCAAACATTCAGTTGTTGTATCTAAGATCAATTTAATCTGATTGGAATTTTGGCTTATTATTTTTCTCTGATTGAACATTCGCTTAATCAAGGATGAAACAATCAATCGTTTGTTACTATACCGCCTTTTAAGAGTATCCCATGCTTGATAATAATTTGTTTCACTTATTTGAACATGACGTAATAATAATTCCGCTTCGCCAGCAACACTCGATTTCAAATAATGTAATTTCTGCACGTTACTTATCGTATAATTATTGTGTACGAGTGAAATAAATAAGTCTTGAAACGTGGGCCATTCCTCATAGCTGCCAGAAAATTTAGGTAGTTCTATACGTGGTAATTTCACTGCCGGAGCTATTGTTTGCCGAGTGTCAGATGTGTTCATGCCTCCAGGGCTCAACGTGGATGTAGAAGCTGTTGGTTGCGGCTCGTTTGCAAACAAAATATCTTGCATATCTGTTTTCGTTTGCAAAACCATATCTTCACAGGTGTAATAGTGTTCATTTTCAAAGTACGGAAGTAATTTACGCTGTTCCTTATTTACGTTTTTCAACAACAACGTATGTGCAACACGATACTCCTTCCAATACTCATCAAGGGTCTTTAGTTTCACTGTAACGTAACCACGCGTCAACCGCGCCTTCGGGCATTTCTTAAAGTTATCACGGGTCTTTGTAATGATGTGATATAAATCCTCTAATTCACTTAATATTTGTTCGATGATATCCATAGTTGTTTATTAATCCTTACGCGTAAATTTGTATTCACCGTGTAGCGTACACCCTCAGCAACAAAGTTCAATAAATATTTTTGCAAAATTCCGACGAAAAACTGTCCAAAACACCAATTACAATTAAGTTGTCCCAACGTTATAACTTAAGTCCCGATTGTTTATTATTACGCACTGTTAATGCACATAAATGCAACTCGTCTTCGCAGGTATGCGGTCCGCTATTGTTCTCGTCTCGGGAGCTCGACCGCTCGAGATCCGGCTCGAAGGACCACTATAATCCTTCGACAGCTCAGTATAAGGTGCAAATTGGCTTATTGGGTTAATGAAACAAACTTAATGTGTTATTCCTTCGGCTTTGTATTTGCTACTGATGTTCGATGCGTACATACAGACTTATTATAGTGATTTGAACTCAACAGGTGGTAATGGTTTAATCACCACGCTTGCTAAATGCGGGTTGGTGAACCAAAACCGAAATATGCATCGAAAAATCCGAAACATACTGCTCGACCTGGAAGTGAACCTGGGATTTCGAGTATCGGGCCGTGCGTTTTGCCACTGGGTCACTAAGGCGTTATAAATATAAAATATTGACAAAAATATAATCTAATAACATGGCTGTAGGACTTTTTGGCGGGAAAGTGTAGTCATCATGATGCCATCTGCTTTGTTTTATTTTCTAAAATTTGTGTTGTCGAATATTAATGTGAAATAATTGTAAGACTGAAAAGTTCAACGCCACTTTTTAGATTTTCTCACTTTAAAAAGTCGCGGCAGGTCTCAGTAAAGCTCTCAGCACATCTTTACTGAAATATTCAAGGGGTTGGGGAATATAACATTACTCACTTCTCATTTCTATTATCATACATCATAATATATTACCAAAAGAAATATTGTCAATTTATATAACTTGTAAGAAAAATTACATTGACACTGGCTAAATACGTAAACCGCACGAAGCTAACAAATAAAGGGGAAAAGAACAAAGCTGTGAGACATATTTTATACTAACTTTTTTTAAATTGACTTATTGCTTTCAAATAATTTGAGCTTTAAAGTTAGAAAATGTACGAATTTGTAAAAAAAAATTAAAATGCTCTTATAACTTGAGAGGCGTATGCCCTCTTCACCTTATTTTCCGTTCCATTTAAAATAATTTAATTACTATCCCTATAATTTATTACAGAACAATACTTAAAACAAAAAAAAATACACATAACTTAACTGAACTTAAAAAAACCAAAGAAATAAATATAGCAAATTAAAACTAAATACTATTATTATTATTACTGTTTAGAATATTTAAGCCTCTCTGACAAATTAAAGTTAATAATAATGTTTTAGTAACTCTGCATACAAGATCTACATTAGATACACTTTGTATTTTTTCATTTTTACCACCATATTTCTGTTAAATATTATCTGTGTTACTATATTTTTAAATGTAACTACTTGACGTCCCTAAGTGCAATTAATATGCCTAAATTGAATAAAGGACTTTCTATTTCATTTCATTTTATTTTGAACCAAGTTCTGGCAGTAAAAGGTAATAGGTAACTACAATAACTCACCTCCGAGTCTCTAGCCACAGAGGCTCTCAAGTTCGTCAACAAATTATTGATAATCTCCAGCACGGACGGACCTGTAAATAGACATATCTCGAATAAATATTTCGTAAGGTTTCGGCTAACTATAACTAAAGTAACTTTAGTTATAGTTAGCCGGTATCATCCCATTGTTGGGCAAAGGCCTGCCTTCATTCCCAGCACTCTTTTCGATTTTGCTAGTTTCACTGACCGTTTAACCGTCCCAACTAATAATAATAATAAACTTTTAATATCAGGCGTAGCCCAAAAATAAGTTAGTAACATTAAAACTTATTATCTATGTTAGTACTATAGTTTGTTTGTTTTCTTAAATTATTTTATGTTTGACAATTTCGTAGGCAATATCGCAGGGCCTCGAAATAAGGGCGATCCGGTTTTTTTTATAATGCTTTTAATATTTCACGTGGTTTGAAGGTAGTAATTACACCCATCTGTGGGGCCTGCTTTGGCGGGTAACGTTCACTAAAATATAGTCCATAGTCATAGATATTTATTGCATCATGTTATACAAAAGATTTTACAAAAACAGTTTTATACGAAGCAATGGCTGATTCATATTTCATACTTGTGAACGGCTGCCGGTACTTATCTATATTTATAGTATTTTTTTACTAATCAGAAATATTAATTAGTACATGATTTGCAATATTTTTATTATTTTTATATTATGTGTGTTGATTTCTGATGGAGTTTGGCAACGTCTTTTAGAAAGCCCATTCTTCTCCACAGCTAAAAATAGACGTCCTGAATGGGTAGTAGTTAAAAAAGAATTTGAACGATTCAAAAGCAAATAAAAAATGTTGAATTTGACTTAGAGAAGAGCCTGAAGTCCTTTGGTTTCGGATAGGCCGATCCCCGGAGTCCCTTTCTTTACCGAGCCAGAGACTTACAGTCGTAGGCTTATTTCATACGTACCGCAGCCACAACACGTGCGCGGGCGCTAATTTGTATGAAAATGAATAGTTGAATTCACACGGGTCACATTTCGCCGTCATTATTGACCGCGTGGTGCCGGGTGTAAAGAATTGCACCACCCCATCTCTTCCCGTGGGTGTCGTAGAAGGCGACTATGGGACCATTCCAGAGGATGGGCAGCAGCGTCTCTCTGTGATTATTCTCATCTTACTGCGATCGCCAACCCGCCTGCCAAGCGTGGCGATTATGGCAAATTCCCCTCAAAATGATTTATTCCTGAGGGAGGTCTTTGTCCAGCGGTGGACGTCTTTTTGGCTGAGATGATGATTGACCGCGTGTTTGATACCGACTACATCGCAGCCACGTCGCAACCACAACGCAATCACTGTACGAGCACGCTCTCGACATTGTTATATTTTAGCTGACACTAGCAATAACGTAACTTGAAAGATTTGTATATTTTATTATGTAGTACAATAAACACACTCCACGGTGACGGTCGCCTTATTAAACCTCCCTGTCCCGTGCAACATAACCTGCGTAAATTTACGTACATAATAAAAATATACAAATCGTTCAAGTAACGTTATTGCTAGTGTCAGCTAAAATATAACAATGTCGAGAGCGTGCTCGTACGATCACCATATCGCAAACATTTTTGTAAGTAACACAACGCAAACCGCAAGAAGCTGCAGCGACACTATTCACACGTAACCACAGCTTGACCATCTTTTGTCGCAACGGTGTGATGAGATCGTAGTATGTGTGAGGACAAGGCCGTACAGTACTGAATTTACTCTGTTTTTTTTGCACAAGTTCTACATAAGCTGTTCGATGATAGATGCATTATGTGAAGCATTTGTTTTGTGGCATATTACCCC
>CAUJAO010000079.1:0-132000 GCA_963082485.1 Eudonia mercurella
AAGGGATAACAACCTTAAAATTGTAACAAGAAGCAACATGAAAGCAAGCCTTAAAAATGTATTACCCCAGGAGGGTACCCGCAAGGCGGGAGAACCCCTCTCCGGAGCTGGCAAGCTGGGCGTCACGTCCGGTGTGTCAGTTTCGGGCTGCCCCACCGTTTCTGGGGGGGGCAAAGTATTGCCAGAAGTTGGAGCGAGTAGGCCCGTCAGAGGGTTGAAAACGTTGAAGGAGGTCGCGGACGCGCCTAAACGGGCTGTCTTGCGGACCCGCAGTAGCGCCACTACCATCGGCGCCAAAGCAAAGGCTCCTGCAAAGGAGACAGTGAAAGAGAAGGGGAAGGAGGCTGAAGTGCTCAGCGACACCTCTACGGCATCGCGCAAGAGCGGGAAGAGGTGCCGCAAAACCCCGACCCCACTACCATCCGAGGGAAGTTCCGGCTCCGAACCCGACTCCGACCACTTCTCGGATGCCGCCGAGTCCCCAAGGACGCCGGTGCCAGGCCGCAAAGGCAGAGGTCAGAGTCTCGATATCTGCCTCGATGATGACGAGTCAGGCCTGGCGAGGGCGATGGAGCAGCTGAAGCAGCTCGAGGAGGTAGACTGCCTTAAGGAGGAGGCGGCAAATGCTGCTAAAGCTGTAAAGTCGAAGGAGCGAATACTTCAAAAGAAGCAGACGGAGGACGCGGAAATGCATGCCTCCGCAGATGATTTTGAGGGGCGGAATATTCGTCCTCCCCCCCTTACTGAAGAAGAGAAGCGCCGGCGCCTCGCTGCTCACATTGACATGGCGCTTCACACGAAACTTCCGTACGAAGCCACGCCGGACTGCCCTTCAATCGGTCGAGCTACAGAGTTGGGCAACCTCTGTATTGACGCGATTCAGCACGTCAGCGCAAAGTCCGGCAACCTGAGTGGAGTTTTTCAAAAGAGGCTTAACCTCGCTTCCGACTCCCTTCAGAGGCTTCTTCACAACGTGGCGTCTCGGACGACCACGGATGAGATTAAGAGGCTCACGGAAGAAAACCGGTCCATGAGAGAGGAGATGGACAAGATGAGGGCGGAGATGGAGGCTCTTCGCAAATCAGTCGAGGAGTCGTCCGTCAGGGAGAGTGCCCCTCCCTCATCGATGAGACCACAGGAGCCCGACACCATTCGAGCAGTGACGGAAGAGATCACACGATCGGTGATGGTCTCCCTAGGCGGGATGATAAATACCCGCTTGGAATCGCTGGAGAATCGCCTACCATCGCTTCCAAGGGTCCATCCGTCGCTTGCGGCTGACAGAGTAGAAGAGGCCTTGCCTGCCCTTCCTTCGTCTGGAACAAGGCTAAGACGAACAAAGGCGGAGCCCCCGCAGCCTTCCACGGCTCGAGAACGGAAACCGATAGCTCCGCAAAAAGAAGGCCCAGGTCGCGCCAAGGCTAGAGCGGGACCCTCGGAGATCCCTAAGAAGAGGGACAAGGCACCCCCCAAGACAGCCAAGAGACGGAATAAGGCAGCGGGTGTACAATCCGATCCAGTGCCAGGCCCGGCCAAGGCTTCGAAAGCAGCCGGTCAAAAGCCGACAGTCACGTCGAGTGCCCACGCGGAGGCGACAGCGCAGGCGCAACCCCAGCCTGATGAGGAGGGCTGGACTAAGGTGTCCAAGAGGCGCAAGGGAAAGAAGAAGGGGGCAGCGCTTAAGGCGCCTCCTCTTGCTAAGAAGGGAGCAGCCGCACGGTCATCCGCGCCCCCCCCTACAAAGGCGCAAGCCAAGGAGCGTAGGCTCAAACAACAGCTCCGCGCACCAAGATCTGCGGCGGTAGTCCTGACTCTCCGGCCGGAGGCAGAGAGTCAGGGAATGACCTACGCTCAGGCGATCCTGAAGGCCAGGGAGACCGTCAAGCTGGCTGAGCTAAAGATCCCAGCTCCCAGGTTTCGGCTTTCGGCAACCGGCTCGCGCATACTCGAGCTATCGGGTGCAGCCGGAGCCCAGAACGCCGATAAACTGGCAGAAAGCCTCCGAGCTAATATGGCGGAGGTTTTCATGGTGGGTAGGCCCACTAAGACCGCTGATCTTAGGATTTACGGGCTGGATGACTCGGTCAAGGAAACCGATGTCATCTCCGCCATAGCAGAGAGGACCGGATGCTCCCCGGTCTCAATTAAGACCGGGCAGGTCAGAGAGGGAGCTGGTGGGATGGGCACCATCTGGGTGCGGTGCCCGGTCGCGGCGGCCAAGATCGTCCTGGATGCCAGTAGGCTGGAAGTGGGATACGGTACGGTACTCGTACGCGCAATCGACTCTAAGCCCAAGCGCTGTTACCGGTGCATGGAGGATGGCCATGTGCGCGCAAACTGCACGGCTAAGATTGACCGCAGCGAGCTCTGCTATCGCTGCGGTAACGCTGGCCACATTGCGGCTGTATGTTCGGCTAAGGCCAGCTGCCCTATTTGCGCGGAAGCAGGGCGTCCTGCGGGCCACAGCATGGGGACCAAGTCATGCGTCCTCCCGAAGAATCGGAAGAGAGGATCCAGGAAGGGCAAGTCAATAAAGCCTGACCAGGCAAGCGCTCAGCAGGCGCCGGAGGAAGTTACCGTGGGTCCAATTAATGGATAGCACACCTTCGACATGCTTCCTCCTGGCGAACCTGAACCACTCCGCCGGAGCGCAGGATTTGTTCTTGCAGTCCATGGCGGAGTGGTCGGTCGACGTAGGCGTGGCTTCTGAGCCATACAGTGTCCCACCTAGACCTAACTGGGCGGTCGACACAGGGAAGTCGGTGGCGATCTTTTCGGCACAAAAGCCGACATCGCCATTTTTCGAGGTGAAAGAGTCAGGACCGGGCTATATAACAGCTAAATGGGGAGACGTCATTATAATTGGCGTCTATTTCTCACTCAACAAGCCGCTCACCGACTTTGAGAACTACATGGCCTTGCTCGGAGCTGTAGTCAGGCGCTCTGCGCCACTACCAGTGGTGCTAATGGGAGACCTAAATGCGAAGGCTACTGCATGGGGTTCTCCCAGAAACGACCCACGTGGGGACCTGGTCGTAGACTGGGCCGTGGAGGTGGGACTCTCGATTCTCAACCGGGGGTCCGTTAACACCTGCGTGCGGGAACAGGGCGGATCCATCGTGGATGTATGACTGGCAACACTGTCCGGTTAAGTTGTCAAAATAGTTGGCTCCTATTATAAATTAGATATAAATTGTTTTTATGCTTATTTATTGCTAAATTTGTAATTAGTGATTAAAAGAAGTGTCAAATAACATCTACTAGTGTTTTCTCTGACAAATATTGTGTAGTTTTTAAATTATTTAGTAATGTAATTTTCCAACTGTCATCGCCAGCCGACTGTTAGAACAAATTTTACAAAAAGTTGTTAAAGTAACTACTTTGCCGTGGACTGCAGCAACATAAACCGGGGGAGTATTGTTTTCATTCCATTTATTATAGATACTAGTAACCTAAATGTAAATGTTTACTAAATACTTTATTCAAAGTGTCAATGTAATAGCCCAATTTATTGTTATTTTTCTACTTTGTAATTAAGTAGATCAAAGGATTTGCATCTAATCTGCAAAAGTAACTTTGGCATTTCAGTACTATAATTTAATAAAGTTTTACTGTACTGTACTAATCAGTATCAACTGCAATTAGCCTGCTTATTAGTTTTTGTATTTGTTCCTATAACCTGTGTCTGTAGTTGTAGGTATCAATAATATACAGAATCTTAATTAGATTTATTTAAAGATAAGAAGTAATTTATAATTACACAGCAGTCTGCTCTTAACACCATTTGTTTGTGTGACATATCTACCCCCACTAGTTAAAATTAAATTTAAAATTTATATATACTCTTCATTAGCTGTACATTAAAAGTAAATAAACAAATACACTTGCTATAAATAAGATCTTAATCATTTTTTTTTACAAATTTCAGGTAAATAAACAAAGCCAAACTCAATATGCTGACCCGTAAGGCTGCTACACAAAGTACTGAGCTCAAGCTTAGACAGGCACTACATGAGTTAAAAGCGTCACAAGAATCATGCAATCAGCTGCTACGGGAGAGAGACGAGAGTGAGATGGAAATAAAGTCCATGATTGACAGAAACTCACATCTTAAAAGTGAATTAGGCCAACTACATATTCAACACCAGGATGTGCTTCATCAGCGTGACCAACTTCAAGATGTGATCTCCACCTTTGAACAGCAATACAACACCTATGAGAGGGCACTGGACCGCATCACTGAGTTGGAAAGAGACCTTAGTGCAGCCAATCACCAGATTTCTCAACTTGTTGAGTCGCAGAAACAGTATGAAGTGGATCAGACACAATCATTATTTGATGAGCTTATAGCATCACCTGGAGGAATATCAGTACAGGAATTTCCGCAAACCAACCAAAAAACTAGTATTAGCAAAATTAAAATTAAAAAGTATGTAAAAATTAATAAATTTATAAGAAAAACTGAAAAATTGATAAAGAAAAACAACTGTTTTTATAAAAACATTGCTCTTAGAAAGGAACGTATTAGCCTTATTGATTCCTTAGATATATATAACTGTAAATTGGTGGAAAGTAGGCAAATGTATGACCGAGACACTAAACAATTACAAACTGATATTCAACGGTTACACGAGTCACTTAACATAATGACAAAGAAATATTCAATATCCCAAAAACAGATTGAGGAACATATCAAATCAGCCACAGAGTTAGTAGATCTATGCAAGTACAATGCTGATCGGTACAACTCATTAGTTAATAATGAAATTAACATAAACAAAGAGACTTCATCGCTGAACTCTAATATTCAGATAAAGTCACAAAACTTATCTGTTTTGGTTCCCGGTCCTACCTCGGCCTCTCCTCAAACAATTCATAAACCTAATGTAACTAAATTAGTAAGAAAAACAGTTATGTACTCAGATAAACTTGGTCAGGGCTTAGGGTTGCTTATGAATGCAAATCTTAACCATTCAATGACCAATATTTGTACTCCAGGTCAATCATTTAATGCTATAGTAAATAATATATCACAGGATTCACTGAATAGTTCCACAAATGTTATTGTATTGTGTGGTGACAGTTCACATACTAGAAAACGTGACATTATAAATAATTTTAATATTTTGATAAAACTGCAATCAGATACAAATTGCAGGTTAATAGTTAGCGCTTTTCCCTATTGTACAAATTTAACCTGGGAACAAAATAAGCGCATTTATGACTTAAATTTATTACTATTTAATTTGATTTGTCGTCATAGTGACACCATCTTATATTTCGATATTAATAAATTTATTAATAACTTTACTTTGACGTCAGATACTATGTATCTTTCTAAGAAATGTAGGACGCAGATAGCTAATTTGTTAGCTTTTAATATACATGATACAGTTATATGTGGTATAACTAAGTCTTTTCATGATAATAACTTAATCATTAGTAGTTCTACTAATGCAACTTTTACAACTAGTAATAAGGTTACAACCTCAGATTTAAACTGAGGTCTAAGACAAAAGCTAAGCCCACATCCATTACTATTATACATCAAAATATTCAGGGTTTGGCTGGCAAGGACTTAGAATTAGAATTGTTAGCAAAAAGTCAGGTAATTCATGTATTTTGTATAACGGAGCATTGGTTTAGAAGTCATGACACATCGTTCCATGTGAATAATTTCCAACAAGCAAGCGCGTACGTGCGAAGCTCAGCTATTCACGGCGGTTCTCTAATATTAGTAAGAAGCAATATCAAATACAAAAATCGCAACGATATTGTAGACCTATCAGTGGAGCGTAACATTGAACTATCGTGTGTGGAGTTCAATAGTTTTGTAATAGTGTGTGTATACCGACCCCCATCGGGCAATTTCGATATTTTTGAATCAGTAATGGAAGACGTACTTAGAAAATTAAAATTAAAAAAGAAATTTGTTTTAGTATGTGGAGATTTTAATATAAATATTTTAGAAAACACTTCAACGAGTGTTCGTCTTCTTGCCTTATTTAAATGTTTTAATCTTTTAAATTTATTTCTCGAACCCACTAGAATAACTTCACATTCTGCCACTTGTCTCGATAATATTTTTACAGACTATGACCCTGTTTCTAAGTCACTCATTAGTAATCTTACGTCTGACCATTGCGGTTTGAAGGTGACCTATGATTTTGATATTAGGGATGAACCAAAAATAGTGAACTGTAAACCAGTTACAAAAGAGCGAGTTGAGTGTTTCAAAAATAGTATAGCTTGTAAAATTGATGCATTACCCTTTGTACAAGATGATCCAGATGTACTTTATAGTAATCTTTTTAACTTAATCAAGACCGAATACAACCAGGTGTTTACACCAAAAACAATAAAAATTACTCATAAACTTAAGTTCTGTGACTGGGCCACGACTGGTATATATAAAAGTAGAAATAAATTGTATGATCTATATAGTTTAAAACAATATAACCAAAATGTTAATTTTACGGAATATGTAAAGAATTATTCGAAAATGTTTAAGAAAGTGTGCATAGTAGCAAAATCTAATTACATTAAAGAAAAAATTAAAAAGTCTAACAATAAAATTAAAGCCACTTGGGATATTATAAACCGTGAAACAGGTAAATTTAAACCACGGGATAATACTTTCACTTTAAAAGTAAACGAAAACTTAGTTAATTCAGATTCACAAATTGCTAATATTTTTGATGATTTTTTTGTAAATATACCTGTAATAACAACGTCAAATTTAAATTCATCACCAGAAGCTGCACAAACTTTACTCAAAAAATATGTACCAAAATGTAATCTTTCCTTTCAATTTAAATACATTGATTCAATTAATATTATTAAAACATTAAAATCACTTAAAATGAAAAACACGAGTGATTTATGGGGTATATCTATTAAAGTAATTAAGGATATTATTCATTCTATTGCACCGTATCTTGCTGAAATTTTTAATAACTGTGTCGATAAAGGAATCTTTCCTGATCTTATGAAGTTTAGTAAAGTTATACCTTTATTCAAATCAGGAAACAAAGAAGACCCCAGTAACTATCGGCCCATTTCAATATTACCAGCGCTAAGTAAAATCTATGAAAAAATTATACTCGAACAGTTGATGACATATTTTAACACAAACAACCTTTTACATAGTAAGCAATATGGCTTTACTAAGGGTCGTTCTACTACTGATGCAGGTGTTGCTCTAATAAAACATATATTTGATGCCTGGGAGAAGTCTCAAAACGCTCTTGGAGTTTTTTGCGACTTGTCCAAGGCTTTCGATTGCGTTGAGCACCGGACTCTGGTGATGAAGCTACATTATTACGGTCTCAAAGATTTTGCTCTAAATTTAATACAGTCATATCTTAGCTCTAGAACACAAACTGTCGATATAAATGGTACTAAATCATCTGGTTCTCATGTAAAAATGGGAGTTCCACAAGGGTCGATTCTTGGTCCTTTTCTATTCTTGATTTACGTTAATGACTTGCCATTCTTTGTAGAGAACTTCTGTGAAATTGTATTATTTGCAGACGATACTTCACTCATTTTTAATGTAACTAGGTGTAGAACTAATTATGAAAATGTAAATAAAGCTCTTTCAGAGGTACTCCGTTGGTTTACTATTAATAATTTACAGCTTAACGCTAAGAAAACAAAATGTATTAAATTTATATTACCAAATGTCAGAAATGAACCAACTGATATTAGAATAAACGGTGATCAATTAGAATTGGTAGATTCTACAATCTTTTTAGGCATAACCCTTGACTCAAAACTTCAATGGAATCCTCATATATCGAAATTGGCCGGTAAACTCAGTTCTGCTGCTTATGCCATTAGAAAAATTAGGCAGTTAACAGACGTTGAAACTGCTAGAACAGTTTATTTTAGTTATTTTCATAGTGTCATGTCGTATGGCGTCCTACTGTGGGGAACAGCGGCTGATATTGAAACTATATTCATTCTACAGAAACGAGCGATAAGAACAATCTATAAACTAGGATCACGAACTTCCTTAAGAAATCTTTTTAGGGAGATTGGTGTCCTGACAGTTGCATCTCAATATATTTATAATTGTATAGTTTTTGTACGTTGCAATATTAACTCCTTCACTAAACATGGTGACGTACACAATTTCAATACTAGAAATAAGACAAAACTTGTAATGCCACTGTTCAGGTTACAAAAGGTTCTTGGTTCTTTCTTGGGGCAAGGTATACACTATTATAATAAAATACCAAGTACTGTACTAGATTTACCTTTAGATAAGTTTAAAAAACATGTGAAATCTTTATTACTCAAAAAAGGTTATTATACAGTAAAAGAATATTTAGATGATAAAACAGCTTGGTTATAATAAAAACACACTATACTCTATTTGAATCATCATAATAAAATTAATTTATATAATTTTTATACTGATATGATAGCCTTTATCAACAGTGTCCTACAGATAACAAACAGCGTTGCGTTAAATAGATCACTAAGTTTTTATTTAGAGTATCTTGAGTGTGTCATGCTCTCTTTACTGTCTCTGCGGTGGTGGCGTGTGCGTCGGGTCGTTACGTTCCCTAAAATATGGTTGAGCGAAGCGATGGCTGATTCATATGTCATACTCGTGAACGGGTGCCGCCTGTGGAGGCTGGTCTGCTCACGCATACTTATCTTATTTTTAGTATTATTCACTATAATTTGACTTTGTTTTTCTTAAACAATTTTTTTTCCTTTTACGATAGTACTGTAGTGGTACTGTATGACATTGTGGAAATTGCAACTGTTACCTGATGGAAATTTGTTAACGTATATTTTTTTATTTTGTGTTTTTTCTTTTTTTACATGTTGTGGTTGTCTTCTATATTTTTTGTGTTTATTGTAATGGAAAGTGTCCTGCTATGATAGGGCATTTTCCAATATTTTTGACGCTGTAAGGGAGAAAAGAGCTGGACACTTGCTGAGTTTCTTGCCGGTTCTTCTCAGTACAAGATCTCCCGCCCAGAGTAGACTTACGAACCGATGGCATAGTGACATTCATAAGAGCTACTTGTAGCCTAAACTGAATAAATGTTTTTGAATTTTGAATTTTGAATTTTGA
This sequence comes from Eudonia mercurella, assembly GCA_963082485.1. NCBI lineage: Eukaryota > Metazoa > Arthropoda > Insecta > Lepidoptera > Crambidae > Eudonia > Eudonia mercurella. The sequence goes on from CAUJAO010000079.1 coordinate 9,095, forward strand.
ATTTTGATGTTTCCTTCGCCACGCCCTCTGTCGCCGCACGGGTCTCCGGTTGGAAGGTACTGGTGGACGTCGAAACCCTCTCCGATCACCGGTACGTAAAGTTCGAGGTCAGGGCCTCGAGAAACGTCATTCGTCTTTCCAGCAGCACAACATCTTCCTTTCCACGCTGGTCGCTCAAAAAACTCGACAGGGAACTGCTGATGGAGGCGGCGTCCGTGCAGGACTGGTTCGCCCAACCTGTGTCGAACGATCCAGACGCTGAAGCTGAGTGGCTTAAGGGAGCCCTTACAAGAGCGTGCGACGCAGCAATGCCGCGCGTGAGGCGTCCTCCCCATAGAAAGGCGGTCTATTGGTGGACCGAAGAACTTACGGACCTCCGCGTGGCCAGCATTGCGGCGCAGAGAGCGTATACGCGGCAGCGCAGGAAGCGTAGGCGGGACCGCCTACTAGAGGGTGTGCTCAAAGCAGCCTACAAGGCTGCTAAGAAAGAGCTGCAGCTGGCAATTTGCAATGCCAAGATAGCTGCCAGGCAGGAGATGCTTGATGGGTTAAACGCCGACCCCTGGGGGCGCCCGTATCGCACGGCTCGAGGGAAACTCCGCAGCCTAGGCCCTCCAGTCACGGAGTCTCTAGAGCCTCCTGTGCTGAATAATGTGATCACCAGCCTCTTTCCGTACCGGCCTGATCACGTTCCGCCTCCCATGGCCCCGCCTGGGCAATCCAGCCAAGCCGCTGACGATGCCCAGATCCCGGCCATCACCACAGGCGAGCTAGGCGCAGCGTACCTCCGGCTACGCCGCAAAAACACTGCCCCCGGCCCTGACGGCATTCCGGGCAGAGTGTGGGTCCTGACAGAGGAGCTTCTTGAGTACCGCCTCAGACAGGTGCTTGATTTGTGCCTACAAACTGGGCGGTTCCCCTCCCTCTGGAAGGACGGGCGTTTGGTGTTGCTCCGAAAGGAGGGTCGGCCGGTGGATGAGCCTTCAGGATATCGGCCAATTGTGCTTTTAGACGAGGCGGGGAAGCTCTTTGAGCGTGTCCTTGCCTCGCGCATCGTACGTCATCTATCTGACGTGGGTCCGGACCTTTCTGACTGCCAATATGGCTTTAGGGAGGTCCGGTCCACAATAGATGCGATTAAGCATGTAAAGGCTCAGTCGGAGGAGGCGATCGAAAGTGGAGAGGTGGTGCTCGCGGTGTCTTTGGACATCGCAAATGCATTTAATTCTCTCCCCTTCGCCTGCATCGAGGAGGCCCTTCGCTACCACTGCGTCCCGTACTATCTTTTACGGATTATACGTAGTTATCTGCGTGGTAGAAAAGTCACCTTCCAGGTGAAAGGCGGGGTGGTAAAAAGCAGGGCAGTCACGTGCGGTGTCCCACAGGGATCAGTCCTAGGGCCGCTCCTGTGGAACATCGGGTACGACTGGGTGCTGCGGGGCGCGTTACTTCGGGGCCTCAGTGTTGTCTGCTATGCGGATGACACTTTGGTCACCGCCCGCGCTAGCTCGTTTTCGTCGGCCGCCCGTCTGGGCACAGTGGGAGTCACCCACGTTGTCCGGCGGATCGAAAGTCTCGGCCTAAAGGTGGCACTTAATAAAACCGAGGCCCTATATTTCTATGGGGCCCGGAAGAAGCCGCCTGCTGATGCCCACATCTCGATCTCGGGAGTTCGGATAGAGATAGGGAAGGCGATGAAGTACCTTGGGCTGGTGCTGGACGGAAGATGGCGCTTTGACGAGCACTTTAAGCGCCAAGCTCCGAAGTTGGTTAGGGCGGCAGCAGCCCTTGGTAATTTGTTGCCGAACCTTGGAGGTCCGTCCGCGTGCGTGCGGAACCTCTACGTTGGGGTGGTGCGGTCGATGGCCCTGTACGGCGCGCCTGTGTGGGTCGACTCTCTGACTGCTACGAATAAGGCCCTTCTGCGGAAACCGCAACGGGTCATAGCGGTCAGAGCAGTTCGAGCTTACCGCACAGTGTCCTACGAGGCGGCATGCGTGCTGGCAGGCACCCCACCCTGGGATCTGGACGCGGAGGTCCTGGCCGAAATATACGAGCGATCGGCAGATGCTCGAAGGCAAGGTGGCCGGGCGATGCCGGAAGAACTTCGCCGGTGGCGCGAGCGTGCACAGAGGGTGACGCTTCGCAAGTGGCATGACAGGCTAGAACAGCCTACAGCCGGTGTTTTGACCATCGGCGCGGTGCGGCCCGTTCTCAATGAGTGGGTCGGCCGCAAGTTTGGGTCTCTCTCTTTCCGGTTGGTGCAGATTCTCTCAGGGCATGGCTGCTTTGGGAGATATCTGTGCCGCATAGCTGGGAGAGAGGAGACAACGGTGTGTCACCAATGTGGCGCGCCTAACGACACTGCGATGCACATGCTGTCGGAGTGCCCAGCATGGGTGCTCGAGCGCGCAGAACTGTGCGCTGTCGTGGGCCACGACCTCTCTTTGCCAGCACTAGTCGAGGCTATGCTGGCCGCTAAAAGGTCGTGGGAGGCCGTTCTCGCATTCTGCGAAACGGTCATGTCTTACAAGGAGGCGGCGGAGCGCGAACGGGAGGAAGATCCTCTCTCGGGAGCAATCCGCCGTCGGAGGACGGGGAGACGGCGGCGTGGGTTCGCCCAACTTCTTCCCCCCTAAGCAAGCCTGCGGTGTGGCTGGACAGGGAAAGTCCTCCACCCGCATATAGGCGCGCAAGCCTGGCTCTGGGGTCGGCTCCGTTGTTCCGGGCCTTCCCCAGCTCGATGATCGAGCAGAAGTCGTCCTAGGACGCCCGTCGGAGGGGGTCGCTGCGGTAGAATCGCCAGCTCGATTGCCCGGGGCTCCCCCTCCCTATCGATGGATGGAGGAACAACCCAGGGGTTTTAGTGGGTCGGCCACGTTTAGGCCAACCCCACATATCCCGTAGGTCGTCCCAGCCTACGGGAACTTGGTCGCAAGTTTCCCCTGGGAAAGAAAAAAAAAAAAAAAAAAAAAAAAAAAAAAAAAAAAAAAGGTTAGGTTAGGTTAGGTTGGGGTTTGTGTTGGGTGACCTCCTCGTGGTAAACCCTGGGCAACGGGCAGCTTCAACATCCTCTTCCAATGAGGAGGCTGCTGTGAGACTGGCCGGCTAACAACCCGACACAGGCGGGAGCCCCTTCTGGGTCCTGCACCTCCAATGTGCGTGCCCACTCTGGGTCGCACACTCGCCGCTCCTTCTGAGCGGCTTTGAGAGGAGTTTTGACGGCGCCCCTTCTGGGCGTCTTTACAAGGGGGGGAAAAGGGTAGTTCGGTGCCCCTTCTGGGCACCTTTCAAGCGTCTCACACGCAAGTGAGGTGTATCGAGGGCGTCATGCCACCCTTCGATTGATGTCGTCGTTGCGGGTTCTGTCCCGTTCGCCACAACGACCCCAGTCCTGGCGTGAGCTGGGTACGTGGCGTTCTGGGTTAGACCTGCAGCCCATTCAGGTGAAGACAAGGAAAAGTCTTAAAAACCCCACGGATACCTCCCGACCTCCGCGTGTATATAGGGTTCCCTTGGCGTGTGGGCGACGCATGGGTGACAGTTGCAGCCTCATCAGGGACCGGCAGCCCTTAAATTGCCAGGGGGATGACAACCCCCAAATTGTCTGGGTGACACCCATTAATGTCACAAAATGGAATCGCAGTCATCAATAGCATTACCCCAGGAGGGTACCCGCCGGGAGGCGGGAGAATCCCTCCCTGGGCCCAGTTCACTGGACCCAGGCTGCCCCACCGTCTCTGGGGGGGGCAAGATTGCAATTCCGTTTTCGGATAACTCCGAAACCACCCTTGGGGTAGGCAACCAGGCCCCAAGGTGTGACGATGTTCCTGGAAGAAAGGATGTGGAGTCCGAGAAGGACGGTGTTGCGGTCGTGTCCGCGAAGGACGGTGTGGATGTTGGGTTCAATTTGGATGTGGTAGATGTCATGGCCGAGAGGGACATAGAAGACAGTGGTGGGCCTGGTTCGGGCGTTTTAACATCAGGTGGGCCTCGGGAGCTCGTTGTCGAGCTGTCGGAAGCAGACAGGGAGGTCTGCGAGGCTGCTGTGGCTGTGGTCGCGAAAACGAGTGCGCCCAGCAAGAGAGGAGGGCATGCCAAAAAGATTGGCAAAAGGGTGCTGAGAAGGCGAGTCGTTGAGTTCGAGTTAGACGACTCGGGCACGGCGGCTAATCCGCTTATGGAGGAGGACAACTATCCCATTCCGCTGGAACTGTTGTCGGGGTATGATCCCTTCCTAGACGAGGAGATCGGCTCGGACTGGGACGACGCTATGTCGGATTATTTTGATGACGTGGAGGAGTATTCCCCCACCCCTCCCGTTCGTGCTCCGTCTAACACTTCGGCTGGTCGGCGAAAGCGCCCGGCTACGAGTTTGTTTGACTCAGATGATGAGTCGGTGTCGGAGTGTCTGGCTCCGACATATACGTCGAAAATTTCCTCTGCCCACAGAGGCCGAGGTATAAGAGTCCCACCAGGACGTGAAGTGGGTCAGTCCGTGATGGAGAAGCCGCGATCGCCACCTCTACATCCAGGCTACAACGATGAGGCAGGCCTGGCGAGGGCTATGGAACAGCTGAAGCAGCTCGAGGAGGCGGACCGCCTGAAGGCGGAGGCCGCCAAAGCAGCCAAGGCTAAACAGTCTAAAGAGCGGCAACTACTGAAAAAACAGACTGAAGACGCGGAAATGCGCGCCGCCACAAACGAGTTTGCAGGTCGTGAAATCCGCCCTCCCCCGGTCACCGAGGAGGAGAGAATGCAGCGACTCAACGCTCACATTGAGATGGCCCTCACCACCAGAGTGCCTTTGAAGGCTACACCTGAGTGCCCTTCGATGCCGAGGATGACTGAGCTTGGCCACTTGTGCATTGACGCTATCAAGGGGGTCAGCCAGAAGTCGAAGAATCTGCAGGGGGGCTTCCAGAAGCGATTAAACCTGGCGGCTGAATCCCTCTCTCGGATTCTAGAAAACGTGGCGTCACGTACCCTGACAGAGGAAACAATGAGGATCTCCGAGGAAAACAAAACCCTGCGTAAGGAGATGGAGAGGATGAAATCTGAAATTGAGGCTCTCCGTAAGACTGTTGAGAAGTCTCTCAACAAGGACAGTAATCCTCCTTCCACACGGCTGAGCCAAGAGCCCGACACCATCCGGGCTCTCACAGAAGAGATAACGCGGTCGGTAATGGTTTCTCTGGGCGGGATGATTAACACCCGCCTAGAATCTCTTGAAAATCGCCTCCCAGTGCTTCCACGGACTCGTCCGCCGCTTGCGGCAGACAGGAAAGCAGAGGCGTTCCCTGCTCTGACCCTTCCACAGACGAGAGCTAGAGCACGCTCATATGCGGAGACTGCTTTAGACAGTTCTGCGATGCCGCAGCCCGGTACAAGTCAGCCCCCTGCGTTGCCTAAATCGGCTCCCTCGGCATGGCAAAAGGCGACCCGAAAAAGGAAGGGCAAAAAGAAGGCAGGTCCAGCTGCAGAAGCAAATGGACCTCAGCTTGCAGTGCCTGCCACAACTCAGGCAGCCCGCAAGCCTCAGCCGGCTAAAGTGTTGGCCACAACGGCCCCCAAAAAAAGGGCACGACTGACGCCCCCTAAAACCACAGCGGTAGTCCTTACGCTGCGGCCGGAGGCAGCTACATCCGGCGTGACGTATCAGGATGCAATTTTGCGGGCCAAGGGTGCTATCAAGCTCTCCGAGCTAGGCATTGAGGGCCTTAAAATAAAGACGGCAGCCACCGGGGCGCGTATCTTTGAAATCCCCGGGGCAGACAGTGGGCCAAAAGCCGATGCTTTGGCAGGGAAGCTGGCTGAGGTTCTGGCCGAAGTGGCGGTAGTGTCCAGGCCTACGAAGAAGGTTGAGCTGCGAATTTCGGGCCTGGACGGCTGTACCAACGCTGAGACGATTTCTCTAGCGTTGGCTGAGAAGGGAGGATGTCTTGCGCAAGATGTAAAGGTTGGCGCAATCAGGAAACACGCAGATGGAGCTGCCTCGGCGCTAGTGCGGTGCCCTATATTGGCCGCCAAAGAGTTGGGCAAACTTAAGAGGGTCGTTGTCGGGTGGAGCATCGCCCAGGTCGAGATCTTCAAACCCCGCCCTATGCGTTGTTTTAGATGCATGGGGACGGGGCACGCCCGGGGGAGATGCCCCTCAGTGATCGACCGCAGCGAACTTTGTTTCCGCTGCGGCCGACTGGGCCATAAACATGCGGAGTGCACCGCCACGCCTAAGTGTGCGATTTGCGCAGATTTGAAGCTCCCATCCGACCATCTGATGGGAGGCAGGAGCTGCGGCCCTCCTACAACCAGAGGGATAGCCATTGACGGGCCAAAAGCCGCAGTGAGGGAGCCGGAGCCCGAGGCACCGCTATCTGAGGATGAGGAGGTGGTGGTGACAGACGACGAAATGTCGTCATGACAATTACAGTCACCTCGCCTAGAAGAGGAAAGGAGCACTGTCCTCCTAAGCGGCGCCTGTCGTGCGGAGGAAACTCCCGACCTGCTGCGGCGCAGTCTATGGGTGGCGCACCACCCACAGAAAGGCCAGGCCGGAGGTGGTAGGGACCACACCGGCTTTGCACGGCCGAACTTGCGTTTAGGGAGTGTCTCTGACACTCCCATTTTGAGAGGGCAGCCTCAGGCTGACCGTGTGACCGAGGCAGAAGAGTGTAGTGTTCCTGTCCCGGTTGCCAAGCGGTGAGACTGGTTCCGTTGGGGTTTTTAGTGGGTAAACTCCCCTCATAACATCTCGAGGGGCAGGAGTCCCACATATCCTGCTGGGCCGTCCCTAAGGCCTGGTGGTCGAATGCGTAAAGCATTTTCCCCAACGTTAAAAAAAAAAAAAAAAAAAAAAAAAAAAAAAGGTTAGGTTAGGTTGAGAGGTGCCCTAGTGCCGTTGACCGCACTGGACTTTGCTTCCGGTGTGGTCTGCCAGGTCACCAAGCGAGGGGCTGCTCGAAGGAGCCAAGGTGTGCGGTATGCGCTGTGGCGAAGAAACCGCACGCCCACATTATGGGAGGCCGGGGTTGCAGTCCCCCCGCCGTCAGGGCCTGCCCTGTTCGCCCCGAACAAACGGGGACGACTGCCAGGAGGATGCCGGCTGAAGTGGAGCCCTCAGTGGAGCTGCCACTAGACCGCACGGAGGTAATGGAGACGGTGGAGGAGCCACCCTCGTCTCCTAAGCTCCCTACGACCGACCACCCCAATGTCTCTCTCGAGAGAGACACAGGGTCGGAAGGCGATAGGGTGGTAGAGTTGGAGGACCCGGGCGAAGGCCCGAGCGGGTCCACCACTCCCGCGTGGGACAGACCACGCGCACCAGATGGGCGGTTCACAAAAGCCGCAGTGAAACCCACACCGAAGACCGGCCCCCCCACGTCCGGGGGGTCTCGCTAACTTGGGGCACATAGGTCAGTTGAGGGACGCTAACAGCATAGCCGGTGGGAGGCGCGGACATTATCCCTGTGACAGCCAACGCGCCTACCACATTATCGGTGTGAGGTTTCCCCAGGGGTTTTAGTGGGTCGGTCGCGTTTTTAGGCCAACCCCACATATCCCGTAGGTCGCCCCAGCCTACGGGAACTTGGTCAGCAAGTTTCCCCTGGGAAAAAAAAAAAAAAAAAAAAAAAAAAAAAAAAAAAAGGTTAGGTTAGGTTAGGTTGGGGTGCGAGTTAGATGACCTCCCCGTGGTGCATCCTGGGCAACGGGTAGTTCCAACAGTCTCCGCCTGGCTCGTTGTAGACGTTGGACCTGTCCGGCTAACATCTAACATAGGCGGGGTCCCTTCTGGGCCTTGCAACTCCCATACGTGGCCCACTCTAGGTCGCCTAACTCACTCGCTCCTTCTGAGCAGTGAGAGGAGCTTTGAGCGGCGGCCCTTCTGGACGTCGCTTTACAAAGACGGTCGCCCCTTAAGGGTTGTTAGACCGCATAGTTAGGTTAGGTTAGGAAGTTTTTCGCTGGCTTTCTGCAGCCGTAAGTCTTTTCGTCGTTGCAAAGACCTCGTCCTCGGCGATTGCGAGTACGCGGCGTCGGAAAGACCCGGGGTGGTCTGGGACCGCGAGAAGGAAAACTCTATAAAACCCTGGAGAACACCAGTGCAAACCTGTCGGTACCGCCCGACCCCGGCAGTATATAGGGTTCCTTTGGCGTGTGGACGGCGCATAGGCGACCTTTCTTGTCCGAATAGGGAAGGGCAGACCTTAAATTGCCATCGCTTGGAGGGGGATGGTAACCCGCAAATTACCAAAACCGACATGGAAAGCAGGACCAAAAACAAACTACCCCAGGAGGGTACCCGTTTATCGGGAGAATCCCTCCCTGAGATCAGTTTGCCGGTAAACGCCGGGGAATTGATTTCAGGCCGCCCCACCGTTTCTGGGGGGGGCAAGGAACTGCGCAGTAGGGATGATCGTGGCGGTACCGCCGCTGACGACATCGTCGACTTGGTGGCTGATCCTGGGTTGGACGTAGGGTCAGTCGTATTGCAGGATGCGGGCGATTCTCGCAAGAGATCGCGAACAGTTGTGGTGGACTCGGAGGACGATCAGTCCGAGTGTAGTTCTTTTGTGTCTTCTGCATCAAGGCAGAAGACTGCGACTTCTCCGCAGAGCCGTGTTCCGGTGAGCGGAACTTCGATCGCTTTCGCGGCAGCTCATTGTGAGCTTAATTGGGAGAACCTGACTGCTTTTGAGCGTCAGTGTGAGGAGGAGATGCGGACCAGTCCGGCTGGCGCAGCACTCCGTGATAGGAGGAGGCAAAGGGACATGGAGACGGCTGGCGATGAGTTGCCCCCGGGCTCCCCATCCCCAGTGTCATTATCTTTGCCACCAAGGTCGGCAAGGAAAGATCGGCCTCCAGTGCGTGAGGGACCTTCTGAAGAGGAGATCGAGAAGGCCACGCAGGTCAGGGTCCCCTGGGACTCTTCGCTGGGTGGTCCTTCTGCGGAGGAATGCCACCAAGTTGGCTTACTCTGTGCAGAGGCCATCAGAGAGGTATCGCGCAAGTCCTCTAACATCAAGGGGACCTTGAAAGGGACGCTCAACAATGCGGCCATGACGATGCAGCGGGTCATGTGCAATCTGACGTCAAGAACAGTCACGTCAGAGACCCATAAACTGCAAGCCGACAATGATCGGCTGCAGAAGGAAATGGCTGTGCTGAGGGCGGAAGTTGACGCCCTCCGCAAAACTGTCGGAAGGAGGTGCTCCACCACCGAGGTCCCGTCCAACAACTCTAGGGACCAACTGATGATGAGCGCCTTCGAAGAGTTAAGACGCTCCCTGAATGCCTCCGTCGGGGCGATTAACACCCGCCTCGATGGGCTGGATAGAATCGGTTCTGAGAGAACCCAGGCGCGCCCGCGTGCGGTGCCGGCTCGTGGCAGGAGAGTGGAATTTCCTCCTCTCCCTACGGCCAACGTAGATTCCACGCCGGTAAGTCGACGCCCACGGGTGACAACGACTGAACCCATCATTGAGGAGACAGACGGTGTCTCTCGCATTGCTCCGCCCCGACCGTCGACCAGTCCGACATCGGTCCCAATGCCTCAGACTGACGCTTGGGCCGATGTTGCGAAAAGGGGCAAACGCTCGAAACGTGGCAAGCGCAGAGAGCCGCCCGTGGGGGCTTCTCCAGCTCGCCCCCAACCGACGACGACAGACCAGGCGCCACTAGCGCCGAGGCAGCCTCTCAAGAAGAGAGTGCGGGTCCGCATCCGTACCCCCCGCTCGCACGCTATTGTGATCCAGTTGCGTCCCGATGCGATCGAGAAGGGGGTCACGTACCAGAAGGCTCTCCTCAGGGCGTTTGAGGACATAAACCTTGAAGAGATCGGCATCATGTCGGGCGTTAGGATACGAGCGTCAGCCACTGGTGCCAGACTGATGGAGGTGTCTGGCGGCGCCGACACCGCGAGGAAGGCGGATGTCCTAGCTGAGCTCTTACAAGAGTCTATCAGTGACATAGCAACCATCACTCGACCAGTGAAGAGCGCCGACGTGCGCATCTCTGGTCTGAATGAGGCCACTACTCAACAGGACATCATTGCGGCGATCGCTAGGGCTGCGGATTGCTCCCCGCAACAAGTTAAGGTGGGCAACGTGAAAGTGGGCCCCAATCGTGTAGGGGCCACGATCGCTAACTGCCCTGCAGTGGCAGCCAAGAAGCTGGCGGCAGCCGGGAAACTTCTGGTCCGCTGGAGCGTGGCTCGGGTGGAAGCATTGGAGCCCCGCCCATTGCGCTGTTTTCGGTGCATGGGCGTAGGCCATACCAGACCCATGTGTCCCTCATCAGTTGACCGAACCGGTGTTTGCTACCGGTGCGGCCAAATGGGGCACAAAGCAACGGACTGCTCCGTCAAGGAGCCTTTCTGTGCGGTGTGCGCGGAAGCGAAACGGCCTCATGGCCATGTGATGGGTGGTAGGGCCTGCAGTCCTCCTACCACTAGAGCCAAAGGTTCTGGCAACAAGACTGCCCAGATGGCGCCCAAAGAAGGGCCTACAACAGAGTCGGAGATGGCAGAGGTGGCCAAGTCTAGTCAGCCTTCAGGGCTGGTGTTGACGTTTCCGGTTTCCTCTGCACTCTGCATTGAGCCCCCAGCGGAGCCACAACCGGCCACCTCTCAAATGAGAGATACCGGGGCTGGTGAACCGCCTAGAGAGGAGGTTTGCCCTGAGGGGCGCGCCCGATCTCCCGCGTGGAGTCGCCCGCGGCAGAAGGATGGCAGATTTGCCCCTAAGCCGCGGAAGTAGACGCTTGGTCGAGGTTGCCCGAAGAGGGCGCGATTTGGTTGGTGCTGCAATGCACACTGGTGGGCAGTAATTGTCGGACTAAATTTTCAAGGAGCCGACCTGCCCACAAAACAGGCTGACTGAGTCCCCGGTGGTTTTAGTGGGTCGGGCAGAACATCGCCCATCCCCACATACCCCGAAAACGGGTCGAGCTGATAGCCATTGCTCCCCGTGGGATGATCTGGACGCAGATTTCCACCGGGTCAACAAAAAAAAAAAAAAAAAAAAAAAAAAAAAAGGTTAGGTTAGGTTGGGGTGTGTGTTGGGTGACCTCCTCGTGGTACACTCTGGGCAACGGGCAGCTTCAACATCCTCCTCCAATGAGGAGCTTGCTTTGAGACTGGCCGGCTAACAACCCGACACAGGCGGGAGCCCCTTCTGGGTCCTGCACCTCCGTGCGTGCCCACTTTGGGTACGCACACTCGCCGCTCCTTCTGAGCGGCTTTGAGAGGAGTTTTGACGGCGCCCCTTCTGGGCGTCGTTACAAGGGGGGGAAAAGGGTAGTTCGGTGCCCCTTCTGGGCACCTTTCAGGCGCTTCTGTGCGCACGAAGATGTGTAGCGATGGCTTCATGCCAGCCGTCGTAACTGTTGGTGCAGTGTCACGGGTTCTGTCCCGGCCGCCACAACGACCCCAGCCCTGGCATAAGCTGGGTACGTGGTTGTCTGGGTTCAGTCCCGCAGCCCTTCTGGGCGATGACAAGGAAAAGTCGGTAAAACCCCGCGGACACCTCCCGTCCTCCGTGGGTATGTAGGGCACCCCTAGCGATTGGGCTTCGCACGGGTGTGGTTGTTGCCCCTTCAGGGAATGGCAGCCCTCAAAGTGCCAGGGACGACAACCCCTAAATTGTCTGGGGTGACACCCATAAATGTCGAAAAATGGAACTGCCACTACAAAGAGAATTACCCCAGGAGGGTACCCGCCGGGAGGCGGGAGAATCCCTCCCTGGGCCCAGTTCGCTGGACCCAGGCTGCCCCACCGTCTCTGGGGGGGGCAATAGTGCAGTTCCGTTCCCGGATAACTCCGGAACCACCCTTGGGGTAGGCGACCAGGCCCCAAGGTGTGAGGATGCCTCTGGAAGGAAAGATGATGGAGAAGGAGGATCGGGTGATGGGCCCGAGGAAGATAATGTCTCGACCGGTGGCATCTTTGTCGAGATAAGTAGTGATGGAGGTGATGGTGGATCGCTGAATGGAAATGCGTCGGATAATGAAAGCATGTACACTGTGTGCGCATCACCGAACGACTGGCAGATTCACCAACCGCACCCAATGTCGGAGATGTCTGAGACCGAACCGGAGCCAGACGCAATGAACACTAGTGTTCCAAAGGGCAGCAAGAGGCTCCGTGACGACTCGAACTGCGAGGAGGATGAAGAAGTGGAAGGTGCGAACCCTGCCAAGATTGGTTCTCGCCAACGCGGCACTGGTAAGCGCGGCAAGGGCGCCCCTCGCGGGTTCCGCCCTGCTAAGTCTGCTGACATCACTGCAGCCAAGAGTGATTTGGGAAGTGACAGTGAGGGCGACTACTTGGATATGTTGGGCTTGACGGAAAGTGGGCTCAAGAGTGTGTTTGCCAATGGAGAAGCTGGTCTGAGCCTTGATGGACTAGGTTTGGTTAAAAGAAAGAGAAGGACTGCTAAATCACAGGAGGTAAATGCAGAGGAAAGTAGCTCCCGGACGAACTACATGAAGAATCCTGCTGGCCGGAGAAGCCCCAATTTCAAGGACTTTTCGGCCATTTTGAAACACAAAGGCAAGGACTTTGAAACCCTGGCAGACAAGGAGGATTCAACCAAAATGATTATACTGGACGAGGCCGAGGAGGCAATCACGGCCATTTTTAACTCCGCCAGGATATCGGGCAACCTTAAAGGCCCGATACACGGCAAGATTAACTGTGCGGCTGTGGCCTTGGCCAAAATGGTGCACACATTTAGGTCTATGACTAGGGACGAGGAGATTCGTCGTCTAAATACCCAAGTAGATGTCCAGGCCAAGCAAATTTCCCAGCTGAAGGCGGATATTGCAGCTCTTAAAAAAGGGTACGACGACTCCAATAGAGAAAATAACCAGCTCAGGACTCCCGCCCCTCCCATTGTAGTGGAAAGCCCGAGTGTTGAAAACCTGGTCGATGCCCTGGGAGGCAAAATTCTAACAGCGGTACAGAAGGATACGGACAGGAAGCAGAAAGAGTCCATGGAGAGCATCCGCAACATGCTGGATGCTTTCAAGAGCGGAATCGACCAGAGGCTGGGCCCGGAGCCTAGGCTCAGACCACCTCTGGCTGGGGACATGAAGAAGGCCGCTGCCGCCACTCCCACTGCCGCCACCACTGCCGCCGCTGCTGGTGCCTCCTATGCTGCTGTTCCCCGACAGGCGGGAGACGATGAGGCCCACGACCTCGGGATGGCTGTCAGTTGACACCATCCCTTGAGGCAGGCATGTGCTCCCCACGGTCTGCCACCTAATACCTCTCCTTTGAGAGGCTCCAGGTGGGCCACCGTGGGAGAGGTGGGGAGTGCACTCCCACAGGGTGACACGTCTGTGCCACCATGCGTAGACGGAGGGCAGCGGTAAAACACCGCCCTGCCCGGCAGCCACTGTCAGGGGGAACACTGACCGTGGTATGCATAACGGGCAACGTCTGGAGGGGGTGTCAGGTGCTTCCGACATCCCCCCCAAAACGCGAGGGGGTCTGAAAGGCCATTCGCTAGGCGCGGCTTAAGCAAATCCCTCACGGGGAAGCAATACCGCGCCGCTTGTGCGATGAGGGAGCACCGGTGAGGTTTTAGTGGGTATGCCTCCCTTCCCCCCCCGCCCTGCCGAGCTCTTCGGGGCTGGACAGGGCGGGAGGGGTCGGGAGGAGAGTCGCCACATAACCAACGGGTTTTCCCCGACCCGTTGGTATCCGTAAACAGGATTTCCTCATACGTCAAAAAAAAAAAAAAAAAAAAAAAAAAAAAAAAAAGGTTAGGTTGGGGTGTGTGTTGGGTGACCTCCTCGTGGTACACTCTGGGCAACGGGCAGCTTCAACATCCTCCTCCAATGAGGAGCTTGCTTTGAGACTGGCCGGCTAACAACCCGACACAGGCGGGAGCCCCTTCTGGGTCCTGCACCTCCGTGCGTGCCCACTTTGGGTACGCACACTCGCCGCTCCTTCTGAGCGGCTTTGAGAGGAGTTTTGACGGCGCCCCTTCTGGGCGTCGTTACAAGGGGGGGAAAAGGGTAGTTCGGTGCCCCTTCTGGGCACCTTTCAGGCGCTTCTGTGCGCACGAAGATGTGTAGCGATGGCTTCATGCCAGCCGTCGTAACTGTTGGTGCAGTGTCACGGGTTCTGTCCCGGCCGCCACAACGACCCCAGCCCTGGCATAAGCTGGGTACGTGGTTGTCTGGGTTCAGTCCCGCAGCCCTTCTGGGCGATGACAAGGAAAAGTCGGTAAAACCCCGCGGACACCTCCCGTCCTCCGTGGGTATGTAGGGCACCCCTAGCGATTGGGCTTCGCACGGGTGTGGTTGTTGCCCCTTCAGGGAATGGCAGCCCTCAAAGTGCCAGGGACGACAACCCCTAAATTGTCTGGGGTGACACCCATAAATGTCGAAAAATGGAACTGCCACTACAAAGAGAATTACCCCAGGAGGGTACCCGCCGGGAGGCGGGAGAATCCCTCCCTGGGCCCAGTTCGCTGGACCCAGGCTGCCCCACCGTCTCTGGGGGGGGCAATAGTGCAGTTCCGTTCCCGGATAACTCCGGAACCACCCTTGGGGTAGGCGACCAGGCCCCAAGGTGTGAGGATGCCTCTGGAAGGAAAGATGATGGAGAAGGAGGATCGGGTGATGGGCCCGAGGAAGATAATGTCTCGACCGGTGGCATCTTTGTCGAGATAAGTAGTGATGGAGGTGATGGTGGATCGCTGAATGGAAATGCGTCGGATAATGAAAGCATGTACACTGTGTGCGCATCACCGAACGACTGGCAGATTCACCAACCGCACCCAATGTCGGAGATGTCTGAGACCGAACCGGAGCCAGACGCAATGAACACTAGTGTTCCAAAGGGCAGCAAGAGGCTCCGTGACGACTCGAACTGCGAGGAGGATGAAGAAGTGGAAGGTGCGAACCCTGCCAAGATTGGTTCTCGCCAACGCGGCACTGGTAAGCGCGGCAAGGGCGCCCCTCGCGGGTTCCGCCCTGCTAAGTCTGCTGACATCACTGCAGCCAAGAGTGATTTGGGAAGTGACAGTGAGGGCGACTACTTGGATATGTTGGGCTTGACGGAAAGTGGGCTCAAGAGTGTGTTTGCCAATGGAGAAGCTGGTCTGAGCCTTGATGGACTAGGTTTGGTTAAAAGAAAGAGAAGGACTGCTAAATCACAGGAGGTAAATGCAGAGGAAAGTAGCTCCCGGACGAACTACATGAAGAATCCTGCTGGCCGGAGAAGCCCCAATTTCAAGGACTTTTCGGCCATTTTGAAACACAAAGGCAAGGACTTTGAAACCCTGGCAGACAAGGAGGATTCAACCAAAATGATTATACTGGACGAGGCCGAGGAGGCAATCACGGCCATTTTTAACTCCGCCAGGATATCGGGCAACCTTAAAGGCCCGATACACGGCAAGATTAACTGTGCGGCTGTGGCCTTGGCCAAAATGGTGCACACATTTAGGTCTATGACTAGGGACGAGGAGATTCGTCGTCTAAATACCCAAGTAGATGTCCAGGCCAAGCAAATTTCCCAGCTGAAGGCGGATATTGCAGCTCTTAAAAAAGGGTACGACGACTCCAATAGAGAAAATAACCAGCTCAGGACTCCCGCCCCTCCCATTGTAGTGGAAAGCCCGAGTGTTGAAAACCTGGTCGATGCCCTGGGAGGCAAAATTCTAACAGCGGTACAGAAGGATATGGACAGGAAGCAGAAAGAGTCCATGGAGAGCATCCGCAACATGCTGGATGCTTTCAAGAGCGGAATCGACCAGAGGCTGGGCCCGGAGCCTAGGCTCAGACCACCTCTGGCTGGGGACATGAAGAAGGCCGCTGCCGCCACTCCCACTGCCGCCACCACTGCCGCCGCTGCTGGTGCCTCCTATGCTGCTGTTGCTGCCGCCACTCCTGCTGCTTCCGTGGACGATGGTGCGGTCGCTGGACCCTCCCGGGCTCCTCATGTGGTGCCTGCAAAAAAAAAAAGGGTTAGTAAGGAAACTCGGACTTACCCTGCAGCTCCGAAAAAAAGGGCTCCTGTTCCGGGTGCTGCGGCTCCTGCTGCACCTGCTGCTCCTGCCGCTCCTGCTGCTCCTGCTGCTCCTGTTCTGAGGGATCTGGCGGCTCCAGCTCCGGTGGATCGCGAACCATCCCTCGATGCTGCCGCCGAAACCCCTGCAAATGGCTGGAGCAAAGTGGGGAAAAAGAAGAAGAAAAAGAAAAAGAAGTCGGCTCAGCTTATTCAGGCGGGAGCGGATGGTCTCCCCCTCGCGCTCAAAAAGTCATTTAAGCTGGAGGTGCCCCGGTCCTCGGTTGTGACCATGACCCTTAATGAAGAGGCCCTAACCAATGGCGTCACCTATGCCACGGTTATGACTAAACTTGTCGGGGCCATTAATCTTGAGGATATTGGTCTTAAGTCGTTGAAGGTCCTAAATACGGCTGCTGGTGGCAAGAAGCTGGAGATTTCTGGCACCACCAGCGGACCCAAAGCGGACATGCTGGCCGCCAAAATAAAAGAGGTTGCTGGTGACGTTCTCCACGTCAACCGGCCATATAAGAAGGCGGAGTTCAAACTGTCGGGACTCTACGAATCTATGACTCCTGAGTCAGTCGCCGCAGCTATAGCCCACAGAGGTGGCTGCCCCGTCAGCGAGGTTTCAGTGGCGACAATCAGACGAGGATTGAGATGGGGACCCTCGACTACCATGGTCAGATGCCCAATCCCAGTTGCCAAACTGCTGGCCGCGGAAGGCGGCGTCACCATAGGATGGACCACTCTCCAGATGACCGTACTGGAACCGTCTCCAACACGGTGCTTTAAGTGCCTCGGTGTTGGCCACACCAAGCACTCGTGCCCGTCCAAAGAGGACCGCACTGGCCTTTGTTTCAAGTGCGGAAAAGAAGGGCATAAGGTGGAGGTATGTACTGCTCTGGTGCCCCATTGCCTTGTGTGCACTGCTGGTAAACTGCCAGCCAAGCACGTGATGGGAAGCAGGGCATGCCGCCCACTCCCCACCAAGAGTACAACTCCTCTTTGGAGAGCAGTTGTACAAACACCGGTTTCTGCCACAGAACATATGGAATGCGCAACAACGGGACCCGATGTCGGCACGGCCTAGTATTTCCATCTTACAGGCGAACCTTAACCGCTCCGTCGCCGCACAAAACCTGCTTGTGCAGCAGATGGCGGAGTGGGGGGTTGGTGTGGCTCTAGTGGCGGAACCACACTCTGTGCCCACCGGGTCCAACTGGGTCGGAGACACGCAGGGGCTTGTTCTTGTTGCCACCCCTTCCGGTCGTAACGCAACTCCCATTCTGCTCAAAGAGAGGGGCCCAGGCTACGTCGCCGTGACTTGGGGTGACATAGCCTTAGTAGCCGTCTACTTTTCTCCAAACCGGCCGCTCAGGGAATTCCGGTCGTTCGTGGCGCGTCTCCTTGGCGTGGTGCGGCGTTTGTCCCCGCTACAGGTCATTTTAGCGGGTGACTTGAACGCAAAGTCCACTGCTTGGGGTTGCCCACGAACTGACCATAGAGGGACGGAAGTAGAGGAGTTCTCCGTCGAGAGTGGCCTCATCCTCCTCAATAGAGGAAACGCCAGTACTTGTGTCCGATGGCAGGGGGAGTCAATAGTTGACGTATCCTTTGCGACCCCCGCCATTGCTTCCAGAATTGTAGAGTGGCGAGTCTTAGAGGAGGAGGAGACCCTCTCAGACCATCTCTACGTAGGGATGAAGATCTCTCCCATCCCCCTCACAAGCCTCCAGCCTAGCGCGGGAGTACGCACGGCTCGATTCCGGAAGTGGGCGCTTACCCGTCTAAACTGCGAAGCAGCCGACGTTGCGGCTATTGTCGAAACGTGGTTCCGGGACCCACCCGCTTCCATGGGAGTAGATCTCCAGGCCGAGAAATTCCGGTGCTCGCTGACTCGCATCTGCGATGCCGGCATGCCGAGGTCTGGAGACCGCCCCCACCACAGGGCAGTGTATTGGTGGTCGCAGGACATTGATGACCTGCGTACCGCCAGCATAATGGCGCGACGAAATCTCCAGCATTGCCGGAGGAGGCGGCACACGCCTGAAGAGGAGGAGCAACTATACGCCCTCTTTAAAGAGGCGAGAAAGAGGCTCCAGGTCAGGATTTTAGAGGCGAAAACGTCGGCATGGAATGAGTTCCTGGCCGACTTGGACAGAGACCCGTGGGGAAGGCCATACCGCATGGTACGGAATAAGTACCGTAATTCGGCCCCACCCACGGAGTCATTCGAGCCGGGTCTCCTCTCCAGAATAGTCGACGGCCTGTTCCCGGCCCACGCCTTCACCGCAGTGCCATTTGAGCTACCAGAGCCAAACGAGCCCCACGATTTAAACTCCATCCCTCGAATCTCCGAGACAGAATTTGACCATGCCATGGATCGCCTCCGCCTGAAGAGAAAGGCACCCGGGCCGGACGGCGTCCATGGCAAAGTACTGGATATTGCACTCGGGCATTTAAAAGGAAGGCTGATGGGCCTCCTTGACTCCTGTCTGCGCCAAGGGAGATTTCCCAAGACGTGGAAGGAGGGTCGTTTGTGCCTGCTCCACAAGGACGGACGTCCGTTGGATACGCCATCGGCCTACAGGCCGATCGTCCTGCTGGACGAGGCGGGCAAACTCTTTGAGCGAGTGCTCGCTGCCCGCATCGTCGAGCATTTGGACGCTGGCGGGCCCAATATTGAGGATTCTCAGTTTGGGTTCCGTCGGGGCAGGTCCACTATTGACGCAGTGCTCGCTCTCAAGCGGACAACAGAAGAAGCTGTTGCGAAAGGGGAAAGGGTGTTGGCGGTTTCGCTCGATATAGCGAACGCATTCAACACCCTTCCCTTCAACTGCATCCACCAGGCCCTTATATACCATAGGGTCCCCTGGTACATTAGAAGGGTCCTAAAAAACTACCTCCAGGACAGGAGCATCCTGTACCTGGAGAAGGGCGCGGAGCGCATTTGTGCTCGCCGTATGGTGTGCGGTGTTCCACAGGGGTCGGTCCTCGGACCCCTCTTGTGGAACATCGGATACAACTGGGTCCTGAGGGGGAACTATCCCCCCGGGACGGGTGTAATCTGCTACGCAGATGACACCCTAGTCACCGCACGGGGCGGTGACTACCAGCATACGGTTAGGCTGGCGTCGACTATGGCCACTTTGACCGTATCGCGTATACGTCTGTTGGGAATGGAGGTGGCTCTCCCTAAGACGGAAGCCATGGTCTTCCATGGCCCCCGAAAAAGACCTTCCGGAAGCTGGAGTGTGTCGGTGGACGGAGTGCAAGTGGAGGTCAGGTCCCAGATGAAGTATCTGGGACTGACACTCGATAGCCGTTGGAGTTTCGGGCCTCACTTTCTCGAGATGGCGCCTCGGATAGTGAAGGCGGCGATGGCGCTTTCGCGCGTCTTACCAAACATCGGTGGACCTGGCGAAAGTTGTCGCAAGCTGTACGCCGGAGTGCTGCGCAGCATGGCGCTCTACGGCGCACCCGTCTGGTCAGACTCGCTCTCCCGCAAAACAGTCGCACTTTTGCGACGACCACAGAGGGTGGTTGCGGTGAGGGCAATACGAGGGTACCGGACGGTGTCGTACACAGCGGCGACGGCCTTAGCAGGAATGATCCCGTGGGAGCTCGAGGCCAAGGTCTTGACCGAGGTCTTCGAGTTCCGCGCGGAGAGAATCGCCAATGGCGAACGCCCCGCTTTGGAAGAGGTCCAAAGTGCGAGGCGAACCGGACGTGACATGGCGGTGTGGGAATGGGAGCGCGATCTGGAGTCTCCAGTCGCAGGTTTCCGCACTGTCGAGGCCATCCAGCCGGTCCTGCCGAGATGGGTCGATAGGCCATTCGGTACGATGACGTACCATTTGACACAGGTGCTGACCGATCACGGGTGCTTCGGTAGGTACCTGTGTCGAATAGGTAGAGAGGAAGGGCCAGACTGCCATCAGTGCGGAGCTGCTGAGGACACGGCGCAGCACACCCTCCAGGTGTGTAGCGCCTTTGCCTCGCAGCGACGCACTTTGGAGTTGGCACTGGGGGGAAGGGGAAGTCTCGCTCTTCCAGACGTTGTAGCTACAATGCTGGAGAGCGAGAACAACTGGGGTGCGGTGTCGCGATACTGCGGGGAAGTCATGGGCCTGAAGGAGGAGGCGGAGAGAGCGCGCGAAAACGCGATAGACGCCACTCCTGCCAGACGACGAAGGCGCAGAAGGAGACGGAGGGACGCGGACCTCCACCCGCCGTAGTTCGGATCCCATAAAGCGGGTATCCGATGTCGGGTCCTGCCCCCTAAAAGAGGTAAATAAATATTGATTTGTTTGTGATGTATGTAGTCTGTATATATGTATGTATATGGGTCTGCAAATAAGAATGTTGTGAATTGTTGTTGTGTGTTAAGGTTACACCATCCCCATGATGGGGTAACCTCATGAGGTAACCTCTCCTGAGGTTGAACCACAACATACCCTCCAAGGAGGGTGTGGTGTGGCATCAGACGTCGCGAACGCGTACCGCCTGTGTGGTCGCGCGTGCCGGCTTCAAACGCACAAAGTGCGAGGAGGCCGACGCGGGTGATCACACAGGTGTCAGGGTGAACTCCGCGGTTCAATTCCCAAGTGAAAGGCCCCGCGGTCTTCACTGTATCGGATTGTGGTCCCCCAGAGGTTTAGTGGGTATCCCCCTCCGTCTCACCCTTCCCAGTCTCGGGCTTCTCCCTTGACAGCCGACTGGAGACAATGGCGTCTCCGGATAGTCGGTGGGTTGTGGAAAGGCGGACGGGTGAGTCCCACATAACCGGGGCCTCTCAAGGCCCTGGTAGTCGTCATGACTTCCTCTGGGAAAAAAAAAAAAAAAAAAAAAAAAAAAAAAAAAAGGTTAGGTTAGGTTAGGTTGGGGTGCGAGTCAGATGACCTCCACGTGGTGCATCCTGGGCAACGAGTGGCTCCAACATTCTCCGTTCGGAGAAGGTTGGGCCCAATCGGCTAACATCTGGCAAGGCGGGAGCCCCTTCTGGGCCCTGCAACTCCTGTGCGTGTCTACTTTGGGCCGCACAACTCGCTGCTCCTTCTGAGCAGCTTTGAGAGGAGTACCACAAAGACGGCCGCCCCTTAAGGGTTATCAGGTCGCACGGGGGGGAAAGGGGGCACCGGTGAGAGCGGTGCAACCGGGGTGTACGCCAGCCCCGAAGCCGTTATCTGCCCTTTTGCGGCAACGACCCCACCTTTGGCGCCGTGGGTACGCTGCGATTGGGCAGACCGGAGGCCAAACGGCCAAGAGAAGGAAAACTCAATAACACCCCGGAGAACACCGGCTAAAAACCTGTCGGTACCTCCCGCCCCCGACAGTACATAGGGCGCCCTTGGCGAGTAGGCGTCGCATGGGTGACCTTTTTGGCCTAATGAGGGGACGGCAGCCCTGAAATTGCCAGGGGTATGACAACCCTGAAATTGTCCAGGCAGACAACCTGTAATTGTTTTAACATGAGCGCGTCTTCCAAAAATATTATACCCCAGGAGGGTACTCACGAATCTGTGAGAGAACCCCTCCTCGGGGCTGACAAGCCGGGCGATAACTCGTCTGGCGTGTCGGCCCCGAGCTGCCCCACCGTGTCTGGGGGGGGCAAGAAAACGCATCCTGTTATGGGAGAGGATAGGAGAAGGCAGAGGAGAGATGAGCTGAGGATAGAGTTTGGAGACAAATGGAGAGTTAAGGGCAACAAAGAGTCGGATGATCTTGTGGAATGGCTGGGATTATCGGAGGAGGAATTCGTCTCTGCAGACGAATCTGATGTCCCAGATGATGAGGCAATACAAGGAGTGCCGGCCTGCCGTAAGCGTACCCACAGAATTGCTTCCGATATAGATTCGGACGAACTGTCAGTGGGGGAGGCCGCATCTGCGGCGCCGCTGTCGAAGTATTCGACTGCGCGCCGGGGTCGTGCGCCTTTCTCAGGAATCTATACCGGCATGAAGGCTGCTTACGATCAGTATCGGAGAATGGAGAAAGAGAGCTGCGTGCATGAGCCGGAGCTCGAGGCCGAGTCTGAGCAGACACGGAAAGAGTGCGAGGACATTCGTCGAAAGGCTGGTGCTCGTGATGCCGAGTCCGCCCGAGTTTTGGGTGTGGAGCCAGACGCTCTCCATCAGGAGTTGCGTGCTGAGGCTGTCCGGGACAAGGTCCAGGAAAAGACTGCAAAGCCTCGTACCGGAAAGGAAGTTCCATCCTCCGGTCCCACAGAGGCGGAAATAATTGCCGCGACCCGGAATCTCGTTCCCTGGAACGCTGAACGAGGAGGACTATCGGCCGAAGACATCAAAAAGATCGGCTTAAAGTGCACGATGGCTATCGAAGAGGTGTCCCGAAAATCTGGGAACCTTAAGGGTACCTATCAGCGTACTCTCTACGACGCGGCCGCCAACCTGCAGCGCGTGATGTCGAATCTCACGTCTCGCAGTGTTGACGATGAGGCAGACAGATTGGGGTTCATAAACGACCAGTTGCGTAAGGAGATAGACTCCCTCAAGAAGGAGGTAGAGTCGCTCCGCAGCGAGGTCAGAGGTGGTCGATCGCCCCCCTTTCCTGTCAGGGAGGCTACCGCTGGGTTGGATAGCTCGGTAACGAGCGCGCTGCAGACAATGCAGCGCTCATTGATGGACGCCATGGGGGCTATGAACGCCCGTCTCGATGGCCTAGAGGCAAGAATCGCCGTTCCCGAAAGGGCTCGCCCGCCTTTGGCGGCCGATAGGAGAGCTGTGGGCTTCCCCCCTCTCCCGGTGCCTAAGCAGACAATGCCGCGTTCTCGTGTACGCGCGGCCGTGACGACCCAACCTCCAGCGGACATTGATTTTGACCCGTACGCGTCGCCCTGTCCTGGTACCAGTCGGGTTCCAGATCCCCCTGCCGCGACTGAGTGGATAGACGCGGCGCATAAACGGAAGAGAAGGGCGAAACGGACTACGGCTCCTGTCACGGCAACTCGTGCACATGCCTCACAACCCGTAACGCAACCCACCACGACTGTACCGGCCTCTAGGTCGAAAACTAAAAAAAAGAGGGTCAGGCTTAGGAAGCCCCGATCGACGGCCATCGTCCTTCAGATGAAGCCTGAGGCACTGGAGAGAGGAGCGACATACGCTGATGCGATCACCAGGGCGAAGAATGAGATCTCCCTGGCTGACTATGGCCTAGAGGGACTCAAGACCCGAAGGTCCCAGACGGGGGCCAGGGTCTTTGAGCTTGCAGGTGCCCACAGTGGCCCGGTTGCTGACCGCCTTGCGAAGCGACTGGAAGAGGTTGTGGCTGATTTGGCGACGGTCGTCCGCCCCGAGAAGTGTGCGGACTTCCACGTCTCGGAACTGGACGACTCCGCCACGCCTGAGGAAGTGGCTGCGAAAGTGGCGGAGAAGGGGGACTGCCCAGTTGAACGGGTGAGAGTCTCCAACGTGAGGATAGGCCCCAATGGCATGGGCTCGGCGATTGTCAGATGCCCCATTGGGGCTGCGAGTGACATCGTGTCGGCGGGAGTGCTCCACTTTCGTTGGAGCTCGGCAAGAGTTGTGCCTCTTGGCCCCCGGCCTCTGCGCTGTTATCGGTGCATGGGGGTGGGGCATACGAGGTACAATTGCCCATCTCTGGAGGACCGCACTGGCTTGTGCTTCCAGTGTGGTCTCTCCGGACACAAAGCGGTGACATGCGACAGGGATCCCTGGTGCGCAGTATGTGCGGCGGCGAGAAGACCTCACGGTCACAGGATGGGTAGCAGGGCCTGCAACCCCCCTGCTTCCAGGATTAAAATAAATCCCGGAAATCCCCAAAGGGTTGTCGAGAGAGCGCCTCCACAGGCCCCAGAGGTAGTTGAAATGTCGGTCGAGTGTGAGGAGCAGCCGGAAACACCGGAAACCCTCGATGAGCTCCCGGCAATTCATCGATCCAGGTCCCCCATAATCCCCCAGCCTAGTACCTCTTCTGTGAGAGGATCAGGATTGGAGGATGCGGCGGGTAGCAGGGAAGATCCTATGGATCTCCCGTTGTCGCAGAGGCGGCGCGTGAGGGACGACCGGCTGATGCTGATCCTTCCCAGAGGAGGAGGCCCTTCGTAGGGCGAAAAAGCCTTCACGGCATAACTGCGGGGCGCATGGATGCTGCGCTAGCTGGGGCCACAACGCGTACGCTATCTACGACAGGTTACGCAAGGCCCGTCCAGTCCTGATGGTTTTCCCGGGGGTTTTTAGTGGGTCGGCCAACAACATCTGCGCCAACCCCACATACCCTCGCGGGTTGTAGCTTAGAGGCAGTAGCTCCCCGCGAGATGACTTGGAAGCAAGTTTTCCCCCGGGTAAAAAAAAAAAAAAAAAAAAAAAAGGTTAGGTTAGGTTAGGTTTTTTTTTTTTTTTTTTTTTTTTTTTTTTTTTCCCTACCTCCCACAGACGTGAGGCGTCCGTGCCCTTTTTTATATTACTCTTACTAACTTACTTACTAAAGTGCTACATTGCACTTTGCACTTTTAGTGCTTTTTACGTTTTACCCATTTCAACATTTTAGGGTCTATTAACATTTATAATTGGCTGCTATTTCACCCGTCCCACATTTAGGGTATTTCAGCTAGCCTTACAATATTTCCTTATCTAACTTACTATTACATTATTCTTATTACTACTTATTATTAAAGACTTTTTCACCTTTTTGGTGTTTGCTTTCTGTGCTTTCACCCGTCCTACATTTAGGGTGTTTTATTTACTTATTATACTTATTTACTTATATAATATACCTTTCATGTGGTTTTCTTATTTCTAGATATTTGTTGTTACTAAACTTATGCTAACATTAATATGCCAATATTTCGCCTCTCAACAATTTGGGGCCGCTTTCCCGTTGTACAGATTTAATTTTCTGGTTCCCCAATTCTACACTTATATTTTACTACTTATTCTACTTACAATTAGCTTAATCTAGTATTGTGGCAAAAAATTGTGGTTTTTTTTTTTTTTTTTTTTTTTTTTTTTTATTTTTATAGAACAGTTGAACAACCACGTTAATTGACTATTACAATTTAGACCTAATGGAGAACAAGGGAACTATGGTACAAACAAAACATATGAATACGATTAGCCAATGATCAGCGTCCTTTTGACAAAATTGCAAGCCCATGCCTTTATTTTTGCTTCCCTGGTATTTAGCTTTCTGTCATCAAGAACGCACCCCCTGTCCTTCCCGCGCCACCCGCCGACATTCCAGACTTTGACTCAGATTTTCGTTACTGTCTTCGTAGAGGATGACCTCGTGAAGCGAGGAGGCACTCACTCCCCCCAGGCGATCAGAAGCTATTGCTCTCTCGTAGCTTACGTGCATTGCGTCTACACTCAGGACTCTCGGCACCACCTCGCTCCGATCAGTCGGGTTTGCGAGCGCTGTTAGGAGGGTATTTGCCTTGCCGAAGTGAGTCTGGGGGTCACTCCCTGCTCCCTCGATGAGTAGCACAACTTTGTTGCGCTTTCTCACGAGGCGCAGGTCAATCCCCTCGACTCTTACCCGCTTCAGCTCCTCATACACCCTCCTTCTCATTGTGGTTTTTGTGGTGCTGCCGTTGAGTAGTGCTCCTAGCCCTGGTGATATAGCTACATTAGTTTTGGCGCGGGCCATGCAAAATGCGATGCCCACGCGCTCCTTGTTATCGAGCATGAACTGGGCCGCTCTTTTTATCTCCAGGCCAGGCCTTCCGGCCTCCCCGAAGTCCATGAGAGTACTCAACGAGAGCCGGTGCGGTGTGTTGCGTGTTGCGTCTGTGGTTGTGCTGATGTGGTGAGTGGTGTCGTGCGCGACAGTGCGGTGCATGCGCTTGCTGCCGTCGTCTGTGGGAGCGGCTGCGTGTGTGTCGGTGACTCCTGAGTTCGATGGCGTTTTGCGGCCACCGTGAGGCACCTCCCAGCGAAATCGAGCAGTTTGGCGCTGAATCTTTTGTCGCCGACGATGTCTCCCAGTGTCGACCTCTCCAGGCGACAGTCCAGGGTCTGCTCCAGGTCGAATCTGGCGGGAGCAAAGCGAGGGCATTCAAGGAGGACGTGCCACACGGATTCACTCACCTCCGGATTGCACTCACACCCCGCACTGTCCGTGAGCTTAAAGCGGTGGAGATACTCCGCTATGCCCCCGTGTCCCGTTAAGGCCTGGATTTGGACCGGTGTCGGTTTCAAAGCCCTTACCGCCCGGAATGCTAACTTAACATCCGGAAGGAAGGTCTTCGTTACCGAACCGGTGGTGGAGGATTCGTACCTGGCTTGCCAGATATGGACCGACTCCTCCCTAATCCTGCGCTTCACGTATGACACGGGTATGCTGGAGTATTCCGCTGTTGCTTCCGGATCCAGTGCCGCCTCCTTTGCCAGCTCGTCCGCCCTTTCATTTCCTGCCGTTCCGACATGAGCCCTGACCCACGACAGCTTGACCTCACGCCCCTCTAACCTGATCTCCTCCACGCACTCCTTGATCTGCTTTGCCAGGGGGTGGATTGAGATGGGGTTTCTGAGAAGGTCCAAAGATGAGCGGGAATCGCTCATTATTTGGACCTTACTCAGGCCGCTCTCTCTCACCATCTGGACAGCCCTAAGGATTGCGTAGAGTTCCGCCTGGAAGACGGTGCATGAGGAAGCCAGCCCGTATCTCCCATGCTTTACCTCCCTCCCGTTCTCCCACCAGGTAAGCGCCGCACCGACTTTGCCCTTAATTTTGCTTCCGTCGGTGTATATAATGGGGTGCTCCTGGTGTAGGTCCCGGTCAGTTGGGTCCGCATGTTCGACACTGTCGTACTCCAGTGATATGTTTTTGGAGGGGTGGGGGGCCGCGAGAAAATGTACCCTGCCTTCCATCGTGCCCCCTGGCGGCAAGTAGTCCAGGCTGTGACCTTTCTTCGCCCTATAGATGTTTGCCGCTTCCGCTATCCTTTGACTAAGCGGCAGAAGTCCCGACAGCGCAAGTGCCGAAGTCAGAGACACCGTCCTGTACGCCCTACAGATTTTTTGGGCAAAACCTCTCTGCAGCGCGTCGAACTGCTAACGGTTCATCTGCAGTTCCGCTGCAGGGGCCCACACGCTTGAGGCGTACAGAACTATTGGCTCGATCACTGCTACGTATATTGTTCTGATAATCTCACCGCCCAGCCCCCATCCGACCCTCGCCGCGCACGCCAGTCTTTTGTAGATACCTACTGCCTTCCTGCAGGTTGCCGCTATGTGCTGCTTAAAGGTGAGGCCTTTGTCTATGATAAGACCTAGCAGCTTGATTTCTTCCACCAGCTGCAGTGTCTCGCCGGCCATGGTCAGGTCTGGTTTGGCAAACTTCAGTCGTTTTGTAATTAGCATAGCTTTTGTTTTGTGTGCTGCGAAGTTTAGTTTATTTTGCCTTCCCCATTCCGTGACCATGTCCAGCGCGACATTGGCTCTTCGTTCTATGTCTTGCGTTTCCCGACCAGAGAACACCAACACCACATCGTCTGCAAACGCTTGACAGTGCACTCCTCTGCATTGCATCAGGCGGAGAAGTTCGTCGAGGATCAGATTCCAGAACGTTGGCCTCCCAATTGAACCCTGGATACATCCCTTTGTCGTGTGCATTACGCTGGTGGCTCTTGCGTAATGAACCTCCACTGACCTATCTTCGAGGTATGAGCTCACCAGAGCGTAAAGGTTTCGTGGACACTTTTTGGAGGCAAGCTGGCTCTTTAGGGCCGGCCACCAGGCGTTATCAAAAGCGCCCTCTA
Source organism: Eudonia mercurella (assembly GCA_963082485.1). NCBI lineage: Eukaryota > Metazoa > Arthropoda > Insecta > Lepidoptera > Crambidae > Eudonia > Eudonia mercurella. The sequence goes on from CAUJAO010000079.1 coordinate 36,859, forward strand.
TGTCGAGAGACACTAGGACCACGGTGTTCTTGTCCTCTGTCTCCGATCTCACGTGGCTCACCAGGTCATAGAGGGCGTCTTCCGTCCCGCGCTGGGGCATAAATCCGTACTGCCGGGCATTCAGATGTGGAAAGATGTGCCACTGAATTCTGGCTATCATCAACTTCTCCAGTATTTTTCCCAGCACTGGAAGCAGGCCTATAGGCCTGTAGGATTTTGGGTGGGTGTAGTCATCCTTCGACGGTTTCCTGAGGATGACTACATGGGCCGACTTCCACTGCTTTGGGAAATGCGCGAGGGCCAAGCATCTGTTGGCTATTGCCAAGAACAGTGCCTTATCAGATGCTATAGCCTGCTCGCATATGTCCGAGGTCAATCCGTCATCGCCCGGAGCTTTCTTGGGGTTCATGGACCACAGAACCCCATGCAGCTCCGTATCGGTGAAAGACGGATCGTCCTCCGACAATCCCTCCATCGTCAGCCCCCCCCCCTCTATCCGCCTGCGGACTTGGGTGTGGTAGTGTTGGTCGGTATCCACAGAGTCATCAGGGTAGAAGGTACACGCAAGAAGGTTCGCTGAGTCCTCCGGGCCTAACGTCTCCCCGTTAGTGTCCCTCAGCAGCGCATCCTCTTGCCTGCCCTCCGCTCTCCGTATGACTCTGTAGATACCGTCCCACATACTTTCCCTTTCCTGTGTCGTACAGAACCTCTTCCAACTTTCAGTCTGGGATGACCTGACGGTGTTCGCGTATTCCTGCCTAGCCCTCAGATACTCCTCGATTACCAGCTGCCTACGATGTGGGGCCGCGTTTCGGATCCTTCTCTTCTTCCTCACGGTTTCCCGTTTGAGGTCGTCGAGAAGGTCCGACCACCAGGGCGGCTTGATGTTGCCTTTCCATTTTCCCACTGTCGGGACCGTCCCCTCGCAGGCCTTGTGTATGGATTCCACATATCTGTCCACTATGCTGTCCAGCTGGCTCGGGACCGTCACCTCCCTTATCGCGTCCACTGTCAAGCCTCCGGTGTCCAGTACCGTGGCAAGGGCGGACCTGAACTCAGACCACTTTGCCTTGCTTGTGTTGTACCTCCTTGTGGTCGGTGCCATCAAGGGTGTCAGTGCCTGCCCTGTGTGCAGGTTGAAGAGTAAGGCATTGTGGTCCGAAGTAATGAGGTCTCTGTCCACCCTCCACTCCCGGACCCTACCCAGTAGGGGCTCACTACAGGAGGTGACATCCACCATACTGGAACACAGTCTGCCCCTTCTGTACACCTCGAAAGTCGGCACCGTACCAGAGTTCAGGATGTGTAGGCCCTCCTCGTTCAAAAACGCGCTGTACGCCGTGCCACGCTCGTCGTCCGCGATGCTGCCCCACCACTGACTCCAGGCATTGACATCTCCCGCCACTATTGTGTTGTGGGTGTTGAGTTTGTGTAGTGTGCTTTTTGTGTCTTGTATGTTCTTTTCTATGTCCGCGTCTCCCTCATAGTAGACCGATATCAGTCCCAAGCTCAGGGTCCCCGCTCTGATTAGTAATGCCGCTTCGTTTTCGGTCACCAGCTGTGGGTCATGGATGACCTCCAGCTGATCCCCGAAGACGAGTATTGCGGCTTTGACCGGCTTGGTCCTGTTGAGCGAGCATTGGATTACCCTTACTCCAGAATACTGCTTTACCGAGCCGGTTTTGCCTATGTAGGGTTCCTGGACCATGGCCACCTGATATCCTTCCCGTTTCGACACCTGGAGGAGTTCTTCAGTGGCTAGTTGTGAGCGCTGTAAGTTTATCTGAATAAACTTTATGACGCCGTGCTGCTGTTGGGAGGGGCGTTGTGTGTTCATTGGGACCACCTTAGCAGTACGCGACTCTGGATCTTGCTATGGCGTCCCACTTCCTCTTTTCCTCACATTCCAAGCTGAACGCTATGTGGTGAGTCTCTTCCTCATCTCGCTTGGCTTTCATACAGTTCCTACAGGCGGGCAGTCGCCCTTCTTTTCTGCTCGAACATTCTTCCCAGCTGTGGGGTTCCCCGCAGTAACTGCAGAGGTCCACGCTTTCGCGGCATACCACCCTGGTGTGACCAAACCCAAGGCACTTGGTGCATTGCACCAATGGGGATTGGTCCACTACGTGGCACCTCTGCAGCCCGATGTACAGTTTTCCCGCCTGTATGAACTGTTTGTGTAGCTCCGGAGAAACCTCCAGGATCGCATGACACTCCAGGCTGTTTCGCGCCCTCTTTCTGAATCTCGCCCGGATTGTCTGTTGGGATGGCTCCAACCCCTCCATCAGATGTCCATTTTGCCGTTTTATGGCTGTTATTACCTCCTCGTCTTTATGATAGGCGAGGAGGTCCTTTATTTTGATAAGCGGGTTACTGGTGTGAGCTACCTCGACCTTGAACTCCTTGTTGTTGCCCATGTTATTTCTTATTATGTTAAGGTCCTCCTTGGTTTTACACGTCAGGATGACCTTACTATTTCGTGCTTTTCGCACCCTGTCAATTTTGGCCGCGGATTGCTTCGATTGCAGTTCTGTCCGTATGGCCTCTATTACTTTTTCCCCGGTGTGGTTAGGGTCGAGTGGCGTGACTATAAGGGTGTGCCGAGACGCGGGCAAGGGCGGTGTGATTGTTTGTTGTTGTGTGTGTGTCTGTGTGCGTGAGTGTGTTTGTAGCGTTCTTGTTGCCGTTACTCCTGCAAACGATCTCCGAGGTGGTTTATGTGTGCTCTCTGGGTCGGCTTGCTCCAGTTCAGCCCCCAAGTTAGCCACCAGTGGTGGTGTTTTCTCCCGGGTCTGCCGTATAGTTCGCAGCTCGGAGGAGACCGCCTCCAGCCTCTCCGAGATCGGTTGCAGGTGTTCGGCCAACGCTTGTGTGATGTGTAGGCGTGGCTCGTCCTGCATAGATGGAGGCGGTTGCTCAATCCTCCTTATCAGAGTCTCCTCTATGCGATGGATGGACTGCGCCATTCCCCCCACGATGTCCACGATAGCAGGGGACATCTCGCTGTCAGATCCCCGAGCCATATTCAGGGCTGGGTCGGGACAGGGCCTAGCCTCGAGCAACTCCAGCTTCGCGGTCATGTCGTGGTGGGCCTCGCGCGTTGAGTCAGCTTGGCGCTCCAGGCATCTCCTCAGTTCATCCAGCTGTCTCGATACGCTGCCCTGTACACCTAGGAGCACCTGTTGTTCGGCTTTTATTTGTTCCAGGGTTAGGTTAGGTTAGGTTAGGTTAGGTTAGGTTAGGTTGGGGTGCGAGTCAGATGACCTCCACGTGGTGCATCCTGGGCAACGAGTGGTTCCAACATTCTCCGTTCGGAGAAGGTTGGGCCCAATCGGCTAACATCTGGCAAGGCAGGAGCCCCGTCTGGGCTCTGCAATACTCCTGTGCGTGTCCACTTTGGGCCGCACGACTCGCTGCTCCATCTGAGCAGCTTTGAGAGGAGTATTACAAAGACGGCCGCCCCATAAGGGTTCTCAGGTCGCAACGGGGGGAATGGGGAACACCGCGTATGCGGTGTAACGGGGGCCTACGCCAGCCCCCGATCGTCGTAAACCACTGCGGTCTCTGCAACGACCCCCACTCACGGCGTTGTGGGATACGCGGGTTCCGTGGTGGAGCGAGGGCTTGCCTTAACCGGCCGGCCGCGTGAAGGACACACTATAAAACCCGAGAGAAAACTCGTAAAAACCTGTCAACACACCCCGCCCTTGACAGTATTTAGGGTTCCCTGCGTATGAGGCCACTGCGCAGGGTGACATTTAGTTGTTCTCTACTCGTGGGCTAAGCTTAAAGAATGTCTAATAATTTTTTCGATGATTTGGGGGAGTCGGCAGAGTCTGCTCGCAGATCTGTCGTGGTTGGTGGGGCTGGTGACAGCCGGAAGAGGTCACGTGCAGTAGTGGTGGACTCGGATGACCTGTCAGGTAACGAGTCGGCGGTTTCAACCGCATCAAAAATGTCGACGTCGAGCCGCGGTCGTGGGGCCCGTGGAACGTCAATTGGACTGTCGCATTCCAGAAGGATGCTTGAACGACAGGAAGATGAGGAGTTCCAGGCGGAGATTGACGCCGAATTGGAGCTCGGCAAGAGGACACGCGAAGAACTTCGCGAAAGTTTCCGCAAGCGGGATGAGGAATCGGCTGCCGTTGTTGGCACCGATATACACAGCCTCCGTAAAGAGGTTCGGTTGATGCAGCCCCCAAAATCTAGCGCTGTACCCCGTGTCAACCCTGACGTGACTAAGCCTGTTAAAAAGGCTAAAGCTAAACCGGTTCCTACCGACGATGCTGAGCTGGAGGCTGCCACCCGGATGTTAATCCCGTGGGAGCCAGAGTCAGGCGGACCATCCGCATCTGACGTACAAGAGTTAGGGATGCGGTGCGCCCAGGCCATCCAAGAGGTGTCCAGAAAATCTGGGAACCTCAAGGGGACCTATCAGCGTACGCTGAATGACGCAGCCAACAACTTGCGTCGCGCGCTGACTAACCTATCGTCACGGTGTGCCAATGACGAAACCGAAAGGCTGACCTATGCCAACAATAGGTTACAAAGTGAGGTGCAGTCGCTTAGGGCTGAAGTGGACGCCCTAAGAAGAGAGGTGAGAAGGTCCCCTCCCCGTAGGGAGTCTGGTTCCTTCACCCTAAGACAGGACTGTGATGTGAGCGGTGACCTACACCGCTCTTTAAACTCAACCATCGCGGCACTTAACATACGTCTCGATGGCATTGAGGCCAGACTGCCCGGGTCTGAAAGCACACGTCCGCTCTTAGCGGCGGAGCGTAGGAGAATGGAGGAGTTCCCCCCTCTTCCTATGACTAACAGACCCACGCCGAAACGCACATCGGCGGCCCTGTCTGCCCGCGTAAATGCGGCCCCTATCGCTGGCCCGTCCGTTGCGACACCCCGGGCCCCGGTGCTGCCATCAGATACCGAGGAGTGTACCACTGTGTCGCGCCGGAAGAGGAAAGGTAGAAAGACGACCTGGAGGGCGGCCCCCGCTGCGATACTCGCAGCTGGCCAACACCCTAGGGCAAAAACTGTGCCTAATACGAGGAAGGTGGAACTGCATAGACCGAAGTCGACGGCTGTAGTTGTGCAGTTGAAGCCGGAGGCCATTGCGAGCGGCATGACCTACTCGCAGGCCATCAGGAGGGCCAAGGAAGTCATATCACTGGAAGAGTTGGGCATCCGGTCTGGCCTCCGTTCGCGGACAGCCCAAAACGGGTCTAGGCTCCTGGAAGTCCCGGGGATCAACAGCGAGGGATCCGCAGACCTACTCGCCAAACGGCTTGAGGAGGTTTTAGCGGACGTGGCAGTGATCACCCGGCCTGAGAAGTGTGCGGATATCCGCCTCTCAGGCCTGGATGACTCGGTCATCATATCCGACTTGGTCACGGCAGTGGCCGACCAGGGAGGGTGCTCAACAGAGCGAGTAAAAGTGGGTGCTATTAGGGAGGGCCCGGGCGGATCAAGCTCGGCGCTCGTAAACTGCCCTATAAAAGCGGCCAAGTCATTGGCAAACGCAGGCAGGCTATCCCTTACATGGGGAGTAGCAAGAGTTGCTGCCCTAAAGCCCCGCCCAATGCGCTGCTTCAGGTGCATGGGTGTGGGCCATGCGAGGCAAAGGTGTCCCTCCACCGTAGACCGGAGCGATCTTTGCTTCCGGTGCGGACAACCAGGACACCAGATGAGGGAGTGCTCAAAGGAGCCAAGATGTACTGTTTGCGCTGAAGCAAAAAGGCCATTCGGCCACGTGACAGGCAGCAGGGGCTGTAGTCCCCCTGCCACTAGAGCCAAACCAGTTGGCCCAAATAAGGCTACCTCGAGGGATCTCACCCCGGCGCTTACGCCGGTGTCGCCTATGGAGACGGTGGAGCCCACGCCGATGCACGCGCACGCATCGGAAACGGTCACGATGACAGAGCCCTCGCCGGCACGTGAGCCTGAGACGGCCATGGAGACGGTGGAAGCGGTTGAGCCGGAGCTCGAGCCACAACCGCCAGCCCTGCAGCAACCGCTGCCTTCCTCCGACCGCGGGGCTTCGCACCCCAATGCGTCTCCAGCAGGGAGACGTACAGGGCGGCGAGTTCTGTCCGCGGAGGATGTCGCAGAAATGGTGGAGCGGGACAGGATAGAGGGTGAGCGTGAGTTGGCGGAATACGAGAAGGATCTCGCCGCCGGTCATGTCCGCCCGGCATGGCGAAAGCCATACCGGACAAAAGATGGGCGGTTTGCCAAACAGGCACTGCCTGAGACAGAAGAGGATGCCTAAGGGCACTAGGTCTATGTCACTAGGTCCGTAAGTTGTCGAAGCGTGACTTGCGCTCCTGAGGTTGGCGCGGACCATTATCTATGACAGAACCCGCGTCAACCACATATCAGACTGTCTGTAGATCCCCGGGGGTTTTAGTGGGTCGGGCAGACCATCGCCCAACCCCACATACCCCGAACGCGGGTTGAGCCTATAGCACATTGCTCCCCGTGGGATGACTTGAAAGCAAGTTTCCCCCGGGAAAAAAAAAAAAAAAAAAAAAAAAAAAGGTTAGGTTAGGTTAGGTTAGGTTAGGTTAGGTTCTCGCGCGGTCAATTCCCTTGTGGATCAGGTCCCGTGACCGCCACCTAGCCTTCTGCTGATCGGATTGTGGTCCCCCAGGGGTTTAGTGGGTATCCCCCTCCGTCTCGCCCTTCTACGGATGTGGAAAGGCGGACGGGTGAGTCCCACATAACCGGGTGCCTCTTCAAGGCACCGGTAGTCATAATGGCTTCCCCTGGGACAAAAAAAAAAAAGGTTAGGTTAGGTTAGGTTAGGTTGGGGTGCGAGTCAGATGACCTCCTCGTGGTGCATCCTGGGCAACGAGTGGTTCCAACATTCTCCGTTCGGAGAAAGTTGGGCCCAATCGGCTAACATCTGGCAAGGCGGGAGCCCCTTCTGGGCCCTGCAACTCCTATGTGCGTGCCTACTTTGGGCCGCACTGCTCGCTGCTCCTTCTGAGCAGCTTTGAGAGGAGTACCACAAACACGGCCGCCCCTTAAGGGTTATCAGGTCGCAACGGGGGGAAAGGGGAACACCGCGAAAGCGGTGCAACGGGGGCCTACGCCAGCCCCCGATCATCGTAAACCACTGCGGTCTCTGCAACGACCCCCATTCGCGGCGTTGTGGGGTACGCGGGTTCCGTGGTGGAGCGAGGGCTTGCCTTAACCGGCCGGCCGCGTGAAGGACACACTATAAAACCCGAGAGAAAACTCGTAAAAACCTGTCAACATACCCCGCCCTTGACAGTATTTAGGGTTCCCTGCGTATGAGGCCACTGCGCAGGGTGACATTTAGTTGTTCTCTACTCGTGGGCTAAGGTTAATGATGTCAAATAATTTTTCTGATGATTTGGGGGAGTCGGCAGAGTCTGCTCGCAGATCTGTCGTGGTTGGTGGGGCTGGTGACAGCCGGAAGAGGTCACATGCAATAGAGTTGGACTCGGATGACCTGTCAGGTAACGAGTCGGTGGTTTCAACCGCATCGAAGGTGTCCTCATCGCGCCGAGGCCGTGGAGCCAGAGTCGGGACGGGACATTCCACCGGACTTGCACACGCCCAAAGGATGCTCCGACAGCAAGAGCTGGAGGACTTTGAGGCGGAGTTAAATGCCGAACGAGATCTCGGCGAGAGGGAACGCATGGAGCTCCTTAGGAGATTCCAACAGCGGGATGAGGATTCGGCTGCCGCTCTCGGCACCGATCTACAGGGCCTCCGAGAAGAGATGCGCAAGATGCGGCCACCAAAAACCAGTGCTGTGCCACGTGCTGCTGGTGCTGCACGACGTTCAGCTAGTGCTGCATCACGTGCCGTGCAAAAGGAGTTTACTGATCTCGGCTTCACTGATGCGGAGATTGACGCTGCCACCCGGACATTGGTTCCGTGGGAGGCTGAGATTGGTGGACCGTCTGCTTTCGACGTGCAGCAACTGGGTCTGCAGTGCGCCCAGGCTATACGAGAGGTTTCCAGAAAATCTGGGAACCTCAAAAGTACCTACCAGCGGACTTTGAACGACGCCACTAACAACTTGCGTCGCGCGTTGGCAAACCTTACCTCGAGGTGCGTCAACGACGAGAATGAGAGGCTGGTCTATGCCAATGCGAGACTGCAGAGCGAGGTGCAGTCTCTTAGAGACGAAGTGGAGGCCCTAAAAAAGGAGGTGGGCAAAACGAGGAGGTCCCCTTCGCGCAGGGAGTCTGCTGCTCCCCCCTCTCCTAGACTGGACTACGAAGCGGGCGACGATTTAAACCGCTCGCTGAACTCGGCCATCGCGGCACTGAACATACGCCTTGATGGCATTGAGGCTAGACTACCCACGCCTGGGAGGGCTCGCCCTCTCTTGGCAGCTGGCCGAAAGAGAAGAGAGGAATTCCCGCCTCTCCCCACGTCTAGAGGCATCCCGCCGATTCGTTCGTCGGCAGCCCTCATTGCCCCCTCTGTGGTGCCTCCCCAGCCGAATATCAGGCAGACCTCGGCAGCATCTGCTGAGGTACGGACCACAGAGTCGCGCCGAAGGAGGAAGGGGAATAAGAAGACGGCATGGACGGCAGTTCCCGCTGTGGCACTGGCAGCGCCCGCGGTACCGGCACCAGCACTAGCTGTGCCAAAGACGAAGAAGGTTCAGCTGCAGAGACCAAAGTCCACGGCCGTGGTCGTGCAGCTGAAGCCTGAGGCCATAGCTAGCGGCGTGACCTACTCGGAGGCCATTAAGAGGGCAAAGAATGCCATATCTTTGGAGGGGCTAGGCATCCATACCGGAATTAGGTCGCGAACAGCACAAAATGGAGCCAGGCTGCTAGAGGTGCCGGGAACCAACAGTGCGGAGACTGCTGACCGACTCGCTAAACAGCTGGAGGAGGTCTTGGCCGATGTGGCAGTGATTGTCCGGCCCGAGAAGTGTGCGGATATTTGCATCTCGGGTTTCGATGACACTGTCACACAGACAGACGTGGCCACTGCTGTGGCGCAAAAGGGAGGGTGCTCGGTCGAGCGTGTCAAAGTGGGCGCTATCAGAGATGCTCCCGCTGGATTGTTCTCCGTTTTCGTCAGTTGCCCCATCAATGCGGCCAAGACGTTGGCGAATGCGGGCAGGCTTCTCCTCACATGGGATCCTGCAAAAGTGGTTGCGCTTGCCCCCCGCCGGCTGCGATGTTATAGGTGCATGGGCGTGGGCCATGCACGACAGAGGTGCCCATCCACCGTTGACCGGAGCGAGCTATGCTTCCGGTGCGGCGAGGCAGGCCATCAAGCGAGGGAGTGCTCCAAACAGCCAAAATGTATGGTCTGCGCCGAGGCTAAAAAGCCACACGGCCATGTGTCAGGCAGCAGGGCTTGTAGTCCCCCTGCTACGAGAGCCACTAATGGCCCTCAAAGGACTACAGCGAGGGAGCCCACTCTGGCGCAAACAACACCGGAGACGGCAATGGAGTTAGCACCCACCTCGGCGCAAAAGCTGCCGATAGTGGTGATAGAGCCGATGCCAGTCATGGCGCAAACGCTACCTGTGGTGGCGATGGAGACGGTGGAGGAGACGGAGCTCGAGCTGCAACCGCCGCTGGAGACACCAAAAACTCCAACAGCACCCGTCATCCACCTCCAAACACCTTCCCCCGATCCCGGGGCTTCGCACCCCAATGTGTCTCCTGCTGGGAGACGTACCGGGCGGCGGGTCCTGTCTGCGGAAGATGTGGCGGAGATGGTAGAGCGGGACAGGCTTGAGAGTGAGCGAGAGATGGCAGAGTACGAGGAAGACCTCGCTGCTGGTCATGTCCGCCCGTCATGGCGAAAGCCATATCGGACGAAGGATGGGCGGTACGCCAAACAGGCACCACCCGCAACTGACAAGGATGCCTGAAAAGGCGCAGCGGTAAGGTCCGCAACTTGTGGGTGCGTGACAAGCGCTTCTGAGGTTGGCGCGGACCACTATCCATATGACAGAATCCGCGTCAACCACATAACAGTCTGTCTGCAGATCCCCGGGGGTTTTAGTGGGTCGGGCTGAACATCGCCCAACCCCACATACCCCGAACGCGGGTTGAGCCTATAGCACATTGCTCCCCGCGGGATGACTTGGAAGCAGGTTTCCCCCGGGCAAAAAAAAAAAAAAAAAAAAAAAAAAGGTTAGGTTAGGTTAGGTTAGGTTAGGTTATCAGTACGTGCCCGTGTACTGGCGCGCGGCCGTCAAAGCACATGTCTCCCCTCGAGGGAAGAGGTGTGCGGAGATAGCTGTAGGTTGGTACACGGGCGCAGGGTGGCAGCCGCGGTTTTAATCCCTTCGGGACGCGTAACGTGGTTGTCGCCTTATTTAGTACTCGGATTGCCGTCCTCCAGGGGTTTAGTGGGTATCCCCCTCCGTCTCGCCCTCCCTTCTGGAGCTGACGAGGCTTCTCGCCTCGTCAGTGGGTGCGGAAAGGCGGACGGGTGAGTCCCACATATCCGGGTGCCCTTCAGGGCTCCGGTAGTCGTAATGACTTCCCCTGGGTCAAAAAAAAAAAAAAAAAAAAAAAAAAAAAAAAAAAAAAAAATTAGGTTAGGTTAGGTTAGGTTAGGTTAGGTTGGGGTGCGAGTCAGGTGACATCCACGTTGGTGCACCCTGGGCAACGGCTGGTTCCAACAGTCTCCCGCTCTGGCGTGTAGTAGACGCTTGGACCCAGCCGGCTGACATCTGACTAGGCGGGGTCCCTTCTGGACCTCGCAGCTCCCATACGTGGCCTACTTTGGGCTGCGTAACTCACTACTTCTTCTGAGCAGTGAGAGGAGATCCTGACGGCGTCCCTTCTGGGCGTCGTTCCACAAAGACGGTCGCCCCTTAAGGGTTTTTAGACCGCACCGGGCGTGTCTGTGCGCAAAGACTGGTGGGGTATTGCAACCCGCAAATTGCTGGAAAAACTCATGACAAGCAGACCTACAAAATTATTACCCCAGGAGGGTACCCGCAAGGCGGGAGAACCCCTCCTCGGGACCGGCAGGCCGGGCGCTAAAGCGTTCGACCTGTCGGTTCCGGGCAAGCCTCTCGTGTCTGGGGGAGGCATAGACCTGCATGGCGGAGTGTTAGGAGAAGACGAATGTTACTACTTGTCAGACGAGGCGGTCGAAATGCACGATTTGGAGAGTGAAAGCCGGAAGCGGGCTCACCCAGTCGTGGAATATGACTCTGACGATGATGAGTTTTTGGCTGAGAATGAGTACCCGGTAGCGGCTTTGTTGGGAGTTCCTTCAACAAGCCGGGGTCGTGGTAAAGAAGACAGGAGCCTCGCTAGTGAGCGAGAGAAGTTGAGGAAGGAGGCCTTAGCGGAGAAAAAGAAGAGTGCCCCAAAAAAGGGCCCTGCTAAGAGCCGCTTGCAGTCCAGGGACAATACCATCAGTGTCCCCACTGCAGCAGAAATTGAGCTAGCCACCCAAATTATCATCCCTTGGGAGGCGGAGCCGGGTGGACCATCAGCACAAGATGTCCACGAAGTAGGGATTCTGTGTGCTAGAGCCGTTAGGGAGGTGTCTAGGAAGTCGGGCAATATCAAGTCGACGCTCCAAAAGACGCTCAATAACGCCGCCAGCACCATGACTCGGGTCATGTCTAACCTGTCGTCTAGGACGCTCAGCGTTGAGACCAACGACCTCAGAGAGGACAACAAGAGACTGCGGTCAGAGCTGCAGTCGCTTAGAGCGGAGGTTGATCTCCTACGAAAGGAAGTCGGCAAGGGGAAGAAATCCCCTTCCCGTAGTGAGGTCCCTTCTAATACCGGACCAGACCAAAATGCCTCTGGCATATATGGTGTGATTCAGCGCTCCTTGAACGCTTCCATCGGGGAGTTAAGTTCTCGCCTTGATGGAATCGAGGCAAGGCTGCCTGGATCCGAGACGACCCGACCGCTTTTAGCGGCCGATCGCAGACGATTGGTGGAATATCCACCTCTCCCTGCCCCGATTGTGACTAATCCGTCGGTTAGTCGACCACCGGCGAAGAAAACCTCTCGTCTCTCTGCGACAACAACACCAGTCGCCCGTCGTGCTACTATGCCGACGGTTAGCCCAGCAGTGGCTGCCCCTGCGCCTCCACTGGAAGCGCCGCAGGCAGTGACTCGTGGCAAAAAAGGGAGGCGACGAGGTAAGAGGAGGCGTAAACCGCTTGCTGAGGGGGTAACACCATCTCGTCCCCAAGCGGCTTCAGGCCGCCATGTGCAAGGACGGACACGCGGCAAGACAGTGCGCGTAAATACGCCCAGGTCCGCAGCGATTATCATCACGTTGCGACCTGAGGCTATTGAAGGAGGCGTTACTTACGCCCAGACGCTACAGAAGGCGATAAGGAGCGTCCCACTCGCTGACCTTGGCATCACTGCTGGGGTCAGGACGAAGATGACGGCAACGGGAGCCAGACTTGTGGAGGTTTACGGGCAACAAAACCGCGACAAGGCTGATCTGCTTGCTGATCGTCTCAAGGAGGTCATCTCCGATGTGGCCACTGTCGTCCGGACCGAGAAATGCGTGAGTCTGCGCATCTCGGATCTGGGCGAGTCCGTCACAAAGGAAGCCCTCTTGGAGGCGATTGCGACGAAGGGAGGATGTTCCCGGGAGTTCATCCGAGTGGGGAACATTCGTATGGGCCCCAACAAGACCGGTGCAACAATTGTTAGCTGCCCAACAAAGGCAGCGAGAGCTATTGTTGCTGCGGGTAGGTTACTCCTCAGTTGGAGTGCCGCCCAAGTGACTGTCCTAGAGCCCCGCCCTATGCGGTGCTTCAGGTGTATGGGAGTAGGACACACACGCCCAAGGTGCCCCTCGGACGTCGATCGCACCGAAAATTGTTTCCGGTGTGGTCAGTTAGGTCACCGAGCAGCGACATGCTCGAAGAAGGAGTCGCACTGCGCTGTCTGCGCAGCGGCAGGTATACCACACAAGCATGTGATGGGCGGCCGGGGTTGTAGCCCCCCGGCCACCAGAGGCATACCATCTACCTCTGGCCCCGAGACTACTGAGAGGGAGCTCGGCAACGAGCAGATGGAAACAGTCGAGGAGGTGGCGAGCGTTGAGCCGCTAGCGCCTCTCCCGACTCCACAAGGTGCGGTTATAAAAACCACCTCTGTGACGCAGGACGCAGTCTCAAAGCCCAAGCCCACACCGGAACGCATTCCGATTGTAGTGCTGGAGCGTGAGCGTTTGCGCGAACGCGCATCTTCTCTCCGGAGGAGCTTGCCGCGTAGCGAGGCACAAGAGGAGAGAGAGCGTGAAGCGCTCCGTGAAGAAGAGGAGACAGGAAAGTACGAAGCAGCCGCTGCCGCGGCTGACCAAGTATCGCCTTGGCGTCGACCTTCCTTTCCAAGGTCGGCGGATGGCAAGTTTGCCAGCAAGAAGAGAGCCCCCTAAGGGCGGCTACACCTAAGTCGAGTGCCGTTTCGCACGTCTGAGGGCCAAGCGTTTTGTAGCCAACGGCAGGTATCGCAAGGTCCTAGAACAGATCCGACTGTGTACGCTGTGGTTTTGCTGGGTATGTCTGGTTGACCCTCTCTCTCACCCGGCGCTTTAGCGTAGGGAAAGGGAGACGGAAAGCTAGAAGAGTCCCAGACGATTTGAGGTTCACTTTGGGCCGATAATGTACTATTAAGGTTTCCACAGCGAGAAAAAAAAAAAAAAAAAAAAAAAAAAAAAAAAAAAAAAAAAAAAGGTTAGGTTAGGTTAGGTTGCCGCCGCCGCCGCCACCGCCGCTGCCGCCGCCGTCACCGTCGCCTCGTCTTATGCCGCTGCTGCCGTTGCGCCTCGTCGTGCTGCTGCTAATGATGGTGCCATCGCTGAGCCCTCCAGGGCCCCTGTTGCTGCGACGAACCCTGAAAAAGAAAGGGGAAATATTAGTAGTGGTACTCGTCGTAAGACTTACCTGAGAAAGGCTGCTGCTCCTGCTGCTCCTGCTGCTCCGGATCCTGCGCCTGCTTCCGCTCCGTCTGCTCCGGTTCTGACTCCACCTCGTGAGCCGGCACTTGACGCCGCCGCTGCGACCCCGGCGAATGAATGGAGGAAGGTGGGAAGCCGCAAAAAGAGAAGGAGGGCGGCCAAGCGAGCGAATCCCGCAGTCCCCAGCCCAGCCGTCCCCAAGCCAGTGGCGAAAGCGCCAGTCCGACTTGTAGTGCCGCGCTCATCGGTGGTGACCATGACGCTCAGCAAGGACGCCATAGCCAAAGGCGTCACCTATGCCGAGGTTATGTCCAAAGTCGTGGGAGCCATCAAGCTTGAGGACATTGGCCTACAGTCGTTGAAGGTGAAGAACACGGCCTGCGGAGGGAGGAAGCTCGAGATCTCGGGCACCACAAGCGGCCCCAAAGCAGACGCCCTAGCCGCAAAAATCCGCGAGGTAACCGGAGACCAGGTGCATGTGAACCGGCCGACAAAGCGGGCCGAGTTCAAGCTCTCCGGTTTAGACGATCACATGTCCCTCGAGATGATCACAACAGCCGTGGCTCAGCAAGGTGGATGCACGGTGAATGAGGTGGCGGTGGCCCCAATCAGACAGGGACTAGGGTGGGGTCCAAAGTATACGCTGGTGCGGTGCCCGATCCCGGTGGCCAAGGTGTTGGCTGACAAGGGCTTTGTGAAGCTCGGATGGTCGGAGGTACATCTGACTGTCCTCGAGCAGTCCCCGACTCGCTGCTTCAAGTGCTTGGGCATAGGGCACACGAGGTATTCCTGCCCATCTAAGGAAGACCGAGGTTCCCGTTGCTTTAGATGCGGCGAGGAGGGGCACAAGGTGAACGAGTGCTCGGCCAAGGAGGCCCACTGCCTGGTGTGCGCTGCCGCGAAGCTACCGGCAAAGCACATAATGGGAGGCAGGGCCTGTCGCCCACCCCCCACGAACAGCACAACGCCCCTCTGGAGGGCGGTTGCCCCAGCAAGTGCTCAGACCGAGCCCATGGACGTCTCAACAACGGGACCGAATGCCAGCACAGCCTAGGACTACCATCGTTCAGGCAAACCTAAACCGCTCCGTCGCCGCGCAAAATCTGCTGGTGCAGCAGATGGCGGAGTGGGAGGTTAGTGTGGCCCTGGTGGCAGAGCCACATTCGGTGCCCGCGGGCGCAAACTGGATTGGGGACTCGGAGGGGCTTGCACTCATCACTACCCCCTCCAGAAGCGCTACCCCCATTATGTTGAAGGAGAAAGGCAAAGGCTACGTCGCCGTGACTTGGGGCAACGTGGCTCTGGTGGCCGTTTATTTCTCCCCCAACAGACCCCTGTCTGAGTTCCGGTCGTTCCTGGCGCGGCTCCTGGCTGTGGTGCGGCGTTTGTCCCCGCTACAGACCATCGTAGCGGGTGACTTGAACGCGAAGTCCACCACGTGGGGCTGCCCTCGAACCGACCATAGGGGATCCGAGGTGGAGGATTTTCTTGTGGAGAGTGGTCTCGTCCTCCTCAATAGAGGTGCTGCCAGCACCTGCGTCCGATGGCAGGGGGAGTCAATAGTGGACGTTTCGTTCGCAACCCCCCCCATCGCATCGCGAGTCACGGACTGGCAAGTCTTGGAGGAGGCGGAGACCCTATCAGACCACCTCTACATTAAGATGGAGATTGGCCCGGCTTTGAGAAGCCTCCGGCCTGTCGCAGGAGTACGCACGGCCCGGTTCCAGAGGTGGGCGCTCACACGCCTAAACCGCGAGGCGGCCGACGAAGCGGCCCTCGTGGAATCCTGGTTCCGGGACCCACCAGCGTCCTTGTGCGTGGACCTCCAGGCGGAGAGGTTCCGGCGCTCGCTGACTCGAGTCTGCAATGCCAGCATGCCGAAGGTTGGGGATCATCCCCGCCAACGGGCGGTGTACTGGTGGTCGCAGGAGATAGCCGACCTGCGTGCTGCCAGTATCACGGCGCGGCTCGAGTATCAGCACTGCCGAAGGAGACGGCATACACAAACCGAAGAGTTAGGTCTGTACGCCCTCTTCAAGGCGGCGCGAAAGGCGTTACAGACTCTGGTGCTACAGGCGAAGACCACGGCCTGGAATGAGTTCCTGGCCGATTTGGACAGAGACCCGTGGGGAAGGCCCTATCGCCTCGTGCGGAATAGGCTCCGCAACTCGGCCCCCCCGACGGAGTCATTCGAGCCAGGACTCCTGACGAGCATCGTCAACGGCCTGTTCCCGGACCGCGTCTTTACTGCGGTCCCGTTTGAGCTGCCAGTAGCTGACGATGCCCCCCCCCCGGACTTGACAAACATCCCCCCCATATCCGAATTGGAGATGGACCTCGCCATTGACCGCCTCCGCCTTAAGAGAAAGGCACCTGGGCCGGACGGCGTGCCCAGTCAGGTGTTGGCCATAGCCCTGGGACACATGCGGGGAAGACTGGTCGGCCTTCTCGATTGCTGTCTGCGTCAAGGGAAGTTTCCCAAGGCGTGGAAAGAAGGCCGACTAGTGCTCCTGAAGAAGGACGACAGACCGGCGGACCTGCCTGCGGCCTATCGGCCTATCGTCCTGCTGGATGAAGCGGGCAAGCTCTTTGAGCGTGTGCTCGCGGCCCGCATCATCGAGCATTTGGATGCCGACGGACCCAACATTGAGGCAACTCAGTACGGGTTCCGTCGGGGCAGGTCCACTGTGGACGCGGTGCTCGCCCTCAAAAGCACTACCGATGAAGCGATTGCGAGGGGGGAAAGGGTGTTGGCGGTTTCGTTAGATATCGCTAACGCATTCAACACCCTCCCCTTCAGCTGCATTAACCAGGCGCTGGCTTACCACCAGGTGCCCTGGTATATCAGGCGCGTCCTAAGGGACTACCTCCAGGACAGGTTCATTCTGTACCTGGAGAAGGGCGCGGGGCGGATAACATCTCGCCGTATGGTGTGCGGTGTTCCGCAGGGGTCGGTCCTAGGGCCACTCCTGTGGAACATCGGATACAACTGGGTCCTGCGGGGGACTTTTCTCCCCAGGACGGGGGTCATTTGCTATGCAGATGACACCCTAGTCACTGCACGAGGCAGTGACTACCAGGATACGGTGCGCCTCGCGTCGGTTATGGCCACTGTGACCATATCGAGAATTCGCCTGTTGGGGATTGAGGTCGCTCTCCCCAAGACGGAGGCGATGGTTTTCCACGGCCCCCGAAGAAGACCCCCCGGCAATTTCCACATCACTGTGGACGGGGTAGAGGTACCCATAAAGTCCCAGATGAAGTATCTGGGACTGATATTGGACAGTCGGTGGACGTTCCTGCCCCACTTCTCCGAGATGGCGCCTCGGGTTGTGCGGGCAGCGATGGCGCTCGCGCGAATACTGCCGAACATCGGCGGTCCGGGCGATAGCTGTCGCAAGCTGTACGCCGGAGTGCTGCGCAGCATGGCACTCTACGGCGCACCTGTCTGGTCAGACTCGCTCTCCCGCAAAACAGTCGCACTTTTGCGACGACCACAGAGGGTGGTTGCGGTGAGGGCGATCCGTGGGTACCGGACGGTGTCGTTCTCAGCAGCGACGGCTTTAGCCGGGATGATCCCGTGGGAGCTCGAGGCTAAGGTTCTGACCGAAGTTTTCGAGTTCCGCACGGAGGCGATCGCGAGAGGTGAGCGTCCCGCTCTGGAAGAGGTCCAGGCGGCGCGACGATCGGGTAGAGAGATGGCGATATGGCAATGGGAGCGCGACCTTGAGTCCCCAGTTGCCGGTTCGCGCACCGTAGATGCCATCCGGCCCGTGCTCCCGGAGTGGATGCACCGTACCCATGGCGCCCTGTCCTACCACCTGACGCAGGTGCTGACAGACCATGGGTGCTTCGGAAAGTACCTCTGCCGGATCGGAAAGGAGGAGAGCTCCGTTTGTCACGAGTGCGGAGCTGCTGAGGATACTGCGCGGCACACTCTCCAGGTGTGTTGTGCTTTCTCCTCGCAGCGACGCACTCTTGAAATGGAGCTCGGTGGAAGGGGCAGTCTCGCTCTTCCCGACGTCGTGGCTGCGATGTTGGAGAGCGAGGACTGTTGGAGCGCGGTGGCGCGGTACTGCGCCATTGTAATGGGCCAGAAGGAGGAGGCGGAACGACGGCGTGAAAACGCCGTTGATGCCGCTCCCTCCCGAAGGCGAAGGACGAGGAGGAGGAGGAGAGGGGCAGACCTCTACCCCCCCTAAACACTGGACGTGACCGCAGGCAAGGCCGGCGTCGGGTTCTGTTCCTAGCCGCACCTACCTGCAACTTGTATTATATATATGTAGTATATGTGTTTGTCTTTTCTTTCTTTTGTTTTTAAGGCTGCATTGTCCCAACGGACCGCGCCTTATTGTTGAGGTGACTGCACTGCACCCTGCCTCTCGGGGTGCGTGCGGTTTTTGTTGTCTTCGCGAACGCGCTACGCCCGTTTGCCTGCGCGCGCCGGTCCAACCACACCAACGTGTGAAGGGACCGGCGCGCGTGGGCACACGGGCGCCAGGGTGAACCCCGCGGTTCAATTTCCCCAGGAACCGGCCCCGCGGCCTTCACCTGTATTCGGATTGTGGCCTCCAGGGTTTTAGTGGATATTCCCCTCCGTCTCGCCCTTCCCAGCCCCGGACAGCCGGGGCAGCCGATGGAGACAATGACGTCTCCGCATAGTCGGTGGGTCGAGGAAAGACGGACGGGCGAGGTCTCACACACCCCGGGCTCCCTTCAGGGGTCCGGACCGGTCGTAATGGCTTTCCCTGGGTCAAAAAAAAAAAAAAAAAAAAAAAAAAGGTTAGGTTAGGTTAGGTTAGGTTGGGGTGCGAGTCAGGTGACCTCCACGTTGGTGCACCCTGGGCAACGGCTGTTTCCAACAGTCTCCCGCTCTGCGTGTAGTAGACGCTTGGACACAGCCGGCTGACATCTGACTAGGCGGGGTCCCCTCTGGGCCTCGCAGCTCCCATATGTGGCCCACTCTGGGTCACCTAACTCACTAGTCCCTCAGACCAGTGAGAGGAGTTATAGACGGCGCCCCGTCTGGGCGTCGTACCAAAAAGACGGCCGCCTCCTAAAGGTTCTCAGGTCGCATGGGGGGGAAGGGGGCACTGGTGAGAGCAGTGCAACCGGGGTTTACGCCAGCCCCGAAGTCGGTATCTGCCCTCTTGCGGCAACGACCCCACCGTTGGCGCTGTGGGTACGCTGCGTTTGGGCAGACCGGAGGCCAAACGGCCAAGAGAAGGAAAACTCACTAAAACCCCGGAGAGCACCGGCTAAAAACCTGTCGGTACCTCCCGCCCCCGACAGTATATAGGGCACCCTCGGCGTGTGGACGGCGCGTGGGTGATGTCGTTGGTCCGGGGAAGGGCAGCCCCTAAAGTGCCACTGTGAGGGGGGGGTATGGCAACCCGTAAATTGCCACCCCAACATGATGAGCAGCAATAAAAAGATATTACCCCAGGAGGGTACCCACCGTCAGGTGGGAGAACCCCTCCTCGGGACTGGCAGGCCGGGCTCTAAATCGTCCGACCTGTCAGCCTCGAGCAAGCCCCTCGTTTCTGGGGGGGGCATTATTCTGCGCGTGGAGGCGAAGGAGAAGGAGGGCTTCACGGATTCGGACTCCGAGTCCGTTATCATGGGAAGCGTTAGCGGTGCGAGGAAGAGGCCACTTGACCCCGACCTGGACTCCGACGATCAGTCGGGGAACGAGTCTGTGGTGTCGTCGGCCTCGGCTAAGGTGTCTTCGGCGAGGAGAGGACGCTCAATCGCCGCCGGAACGTACGGCACAAGAGAGGAGAAGCGAGCCGGTGGTCAGCGGAGCAGGAACGCCGCGGATGTCGCGAGGAATGGGCGAGAGGGGTTGTCTGAAGGACACCCGTCACCTCGCCCCGCCTCTGTAGACTCCTTTGGAGAGCTTGTTGGGCTGACCAGCGAGGCGGCTTTGGAGATGGAGATTCCATTCGTCGCGGAACCGTCGGACCCCTTGACGGCCGACGAAATACAGGAGGTGGGCATCAGGTGCGCGCTGGCGGTGAAAAAGGTGGCTCAGGAGTCCGGGCACCTTAAAGGCACGTGCCAGGGCACATTAAACAATGCCGTGGCGGTGATCCGCCGATGCCTGTCGAACCTGGCATCCAGGACCTTGGACGACGAGTCCAAGCGGATTGAGGCGCAAAACTTGCGCCTGCAAGAAATTGTGGAGAATTTGAGGGCGGAGGTCGCCTCACTGAGGAGTGAGGTTGGCCGAAACAGTGCGTCACCGCGCTGGGCACAGAGCCCTCAAGTCGCCGAACCCGGACGAGACGACCCTCTGTTGGCAGCTATCGCCAACATGAGGGAAATGATGGAGGCGTCCGCCATTGCAATGGGTGCACGGCTGGACCGCCTAGAGGCGAGGTCGCTGGCATCGGAGAGTGTCCGCCCGCCTTCTGTGGTTGAGAGCGAGAGATTTGGGGACTTCCCCTCTCTCCCTACTCCTGCAAGGGTGAATGGGCGGAAACGGGTGTCCACCCCTCTACCCCGAGTGTCGCTCATCAGCGACCAGACGTCGGCTCCTAGAGCCCTGCTTTCCCAAGCGGGCACTAGTAGAGCGCAGCCGCCGGACCCACCGTCTGAGACCTGGACGGAGGTGCGCCGCGGTGGGAGAAGGAAGAAGGGCCGAAAGGCACTTCCTGTTGTGGCGAGTCCTTCCACTCGCCCACCAACGACGACTCCGCCTTCGGCTCCAATGCCGAGTAGTGCAGCTGTGCCACCGGTTCACCCGGTAGCGCAAGCGGCGCCGAAAAAGAGGAAGCGCAGGAGGGCTGGGTTGAGGCAGCCGAAGACCGCGGCTATCGTTATTCAGCTGCGCCCTGAGGCGATCGCGATGGGGATGACGTATGCCCAGACCATCGCGAAAGCCAGGCAGGAGATCTCGCTCGCCGACCTCGGTATAGGGGAAGGCGTGAGATCCCGAACCGCCGCCACAGGAGCGCGGCTAATAGAGGTTCCGGGTGCTGGCAGCGGCCGAAAGGCCGACTCGCTCGCTCAACGGCTCGAGCAGGTGTTGTCAGAGGTGGCCACAGTCGTCCGGCCTGAAAAGTGCGCGGATCTCCGCGTATCAGGGCTGGACGTCGCAATCGCCGCCTCTGACGTCGCTGCAGCCGTTGCTGCGAAAGGTGACTGCTCTGTTGAGAGCGTGAGGGTGGGCCGAATCAGAGTCGGCCCTGATAACGCAGGATCCACCATTGTGCGCTGCCCCATACGAGCGGCCAAGGCGCTGGTGGTGACAGGCAAGCTGCTCCTGGGGTGGAGTACTGCCTCAGTGGTTGCCCTTGAGCCCCGCCCAATGCGGTGTTTCCGCTGCATGGGCGTGGGCCATACGAGGCCCAGGTGCCCATCCGCCATTGATCGCACCGGACTTTGCTTCCGGTGTGGTCAGCAAGGTCACCAGGCGAGGGTCTGCACACGCCAACCACGTTGTGCAGTGTGTGCTGATGCCAGCAGGCCATTCGGCCATTTGATGGGTGGCAGGGGATGTAGTCCCCCTGTCGTCAGGGCTCGTCCGGAGATGCCGGAGCCATGCCCTGATTCCCAGACTACCCCGAGTGACGCCGCCCCGCCGTTTGCGGATGAGTCGGCCATGGAGACGGTAGAGGAGGTTCCAACGCCTCACTCCACGAGCCCTGCGCCCGACCCCCCCAATGCCTCTGCTTCCAGAGGTACCGGGGACGAAAGTGCAAGGGAGGCAGAAGAGCCCGAAACGAAATTCGGAGCTCTGACCCGGCTCAGACCCAGGTCCAAAGATGGGCGCGTCGTCGCCACAAAACCGACACGGGAGGGCCCCAAAGGGCCACGCTGATTGTGGGGCTTCACAGCTGTCAGCAGTGGGACGCCCGATAAGGCGTTGCTGGTGGATGGCGCGGCTCACTATTATAACAGGTTCCGCGTCAGCCACGAACCGGCGTGTCTGGTTTTCCCTGGGGTTTTTAGTGGGTCGGCCGCACAACATCTTAGGCCAACCCCACATACCCCCGCGGGTAGCCCCGACCCGCGGGATGATTCCGTAGGGAATTTTCCCCAGGGTTAAAAAAAAAAAAAAAAAAAAAAAAAAAAAAAAAAAAAAAAAAAAAAGGTTAGGTTAGGTTAGGTTTGGGGTGCGAGTCAGATGACCTCCACGTGGTGCATCCTGGGCAACGAGTGGTTCCAACATTCTCCGTTCGGAGAAGGTTGGACCCAATCGGCTAATATCTGGCAAGGCGGGAGCCCCTTCTGGGCCCTGCAACTCCTGTGCGTGTCTACTTTGGGCCACACAACTCGCTGCTCCTTCTGAGCAGCTTTGAGAGGAGTACCACAAAGACGGCCGCCCCTTAAGGGTTATCAGGTCGCACGGGGGGGAAAGGGGGCACCGGTGAGAGCGGTGCAACCGGGGTGTACGCCAGCCCCGAAGCCGTTATCTGCCCTTTTGCGGCAACGACCCCACCTTTGGCGCCGTGGGTACGCTGCGATTGGGCAGACCGGAGGCCAAACGGCCGAGGGAAGGAAAACCCACCAAGCCCCGGAGAAAACCGGTAAAAACCTGTCGGTACCGCCCGACCCCGACAGTATATAGGGTTCCCTTGGCGAGTAGGCGTCGCATGGGTGACTTTTTTGGCCTAATGAGGGATCGGCAGCCCTGAAATTGCCAGGGGTATGACAACCCTGAAATTGTCCAGGTAGACAACCTGTAATTGTTACAACATGAGCGCGTCTTCCGAAAATAGCATACCCCAGGAGGGTACTCACGAATCTGTGAGAGAACCCCTCCTCGGGACTGACAAGCTGGGCGATAAGTCGTCCGGCGTGTCGGCCCCGAGCTGCCCCACCGTGTCTGGGGGGGGCAAGAAAACGCATCCTGTTATGGGAGAGGATAGGAGAAGGCAGAGGAGAGATGAACTGAGGGTAGAGTTTGGAGACAAATGGAGAGTAAAGGGAAATAAAGAGTCGGATGATCTGGTGGAATGGCTGGGATTATCGGAAGAGGAATTCGTTTCTGCGGACGAATCAGATAACCCAGATGATGAGGCAATACAGGGAGCGCCGATCAATAGCCGTAAGCGTACCCACAGAATTGCTTCCGATATAGATTCGGACGAATTGTCAATGGGAGAGGCCGCGGCTGCGGCGTCATCGTCGAAGTATTCGACGGCGCGCCGTGGTCGTGCGCCTTTTTCAGGAATCTATACCGGCATGAAGGCTGCTTACGACCAGTATCGAAGAATGGAGAAGGAGAGCTTCGTTCATGAGCCAGAGCTAGAGGCCGAGTCTGAGCAGACAAGGAAAGAGTGCGATGACATTCGTCGGAAAGCTTGTGCTCGTGATGCCGAGTCCGCTCGAGTGCTGGGTATGGAACCAGACACTCTCCATCAGGAGTTGCGTGCTGAGGCTGTCCGGGACAAGGTCCAGGAAAAGACTTCAAAGCCTCGTACCGGAAAGGAAGTTCCATCCTCCGGTCCCACAGAGGCGGAAATAATTGCCGCGACCCGGAATCTCGTTCCCTGGAACGCTGAACGAGGAGGACTATCGGCCGAAGACATTAAAAAGATCGGCTTAAAGTGCACGATGGCTATCGAAGAGGTGTCCCGAAAATCTGGGAACCTTAAGGGTACTTATCAGCGTACTCTCTACGACGCTGCCGCCAACCTGCAGCGCGTGATGTCGAATCTCACGTCTCGCAGTGTTGACGATGAGGCAGACCGTTTACAGTTCATAAACGACCAGCTGCGTAAGGAGATAGACTCCCTCAAGAGGGAGGTCGAGTCGCTCCGCAGCGAGGTCAGAGGTGGCCGATCGCCCCCTTTTCCTGTCAGGGAGGCTACCGCTCCCAACACTGAGTTGGATAGCTCGGTAACGAGCGCGCTGCAGACAATGCAGCGCTCATTGATGGACGCCATGGGGGCTATGAACGCCCGTCTCGATGGCCTAGAGGCAAGAATCGCCGTTCCCGAAAGGGCTCGCCCGCCTTTGGCGGCCGATAGGAGAACTGTGGGCTTCCCCCCTCTCCCGGTGCCCAAGAAGGCCATGTCGCGCTCCGGTGTACGCGCGGCTGTGACGACTTGCCCTCAAGCGGACAACGTTTACGACCCATACGCGTCGCCCCGGCCGGGTACCAGCCGGGATCCTGATCCCCCTGCTCCGGCTGAGTGGAAATCGGCAACGCGCGGACGAAAGAGCAAAGCGAAACGGACTGCAGCTTCTGCCACGGCTCCCCGTGCACCTGCTTTACAGTCCGGAGCTAACACGGCTGCACCGGCGTCCGGGCCGAAATCTAAGAAGAAGAGGGTTAGGCTCAGGAAGCCTCGATCGACAGCCATCGTCCTCCAAATGAAGCCGGAGGCATTGGAGAGAGGAGCGACATACGCCGATGCGATCAGCAGGGCAAAGAGGGAGATCTCCCTGGCTGATTATGGCCTGGAGGGACTCAGGACCCGAAAGTCCCAGACGGGGGCCAGGGTCTTTGAGCTTCCAGGCGCCAACAGTGGCCCGGTTGCTGACCGCTTAGCGAAGCGACTGGAAGAGGTTGTGGCTGACTTGGCGACGGTCGTCCGGCCCGAGAAGTGTGCGGACTTCCGCGTCTCGGAACTGGACGACTCCGCCACGCCCGAGGAAGTGGCTGCAAAAGTGGCGGAGAAGGGAGACTGTCCGGTTGAACGGGTAAGAGTCTCCAACGTGAGGATAGGCCCCAATGGCATGGGCTCGGTGATTGTTAGATGCCCTATTGGGGCTGCGAGTGACATCGTGTCAGCGGGAGTGCTCCACTTCCGATGGAGCTCGGCAAGAATTGTGCCTCTTGGCCCCCGGCCCCTGCGCTGTTATCGGTGCATGGGAGTGGGGCATACGAGGTACAACTGCCCATCTCTGGAGGACCGCACTGGCTTGTGCTTCCAGTGTGGTCTCTCCGGACACAAAGCGGTGACATGCGACAGGGATCCCTGGTGCGCAGTATGTGCGGCGGCGAGAAGACCTCACGGTCACAGGATGGGTAGCAGGGCCTGCAACCCCCCTGCTTCCAGGATTAAAATAAATCCCGGAAATCCCCAAAGGGCTGTCGAGAGAGCGCCTCCACAGGCCCCAGAGGTAGTTGAAATGTCGGTCGAGTGTGAGGAGCAGCCGGAAATACCGGAAACCCTCGATGAGCTCCCGGCAATTCATCGATCCAGGTCCCCCATAATCTTCCACCCTAGTACCTCTTCTGTGAGAGGATCAGGGTTGGAGGATGCGGCGGATAGCAGGGAAGATCCTATGGATCTCCCGTTGTCGCAGAGGCGGCGCGTGAGGGACGACCGGCTGATGCTGATCCTTCCCAGAGGAGGAGGCCCTTCGTAGGGCGAAAAAGCCTTCACGGCATAACTGCGGGGCGCATGGATGCTGCGCTAGCTGGGGCCACAACGCGTACGCTATCTACGACAGGTTACGCAAGGCCCGTCCAGTCCTGATGGTTTTCCCGGGGGTTTTTAGTGGGTCGGCCAACAACATCTGCGCCAACCCCACATACCCTCGCGGGTTGTAGCTTAGAGGCAGTAGCTCCCCGCGAGATGACTTGGATGCAAGTTTTCCCCCGGGTAAAAAAAAAAAAAAAAAGGTTAGGTTAGGTTAGGTTAGGTTAGGTTAGGTTGGGGTGCGAGTCAGGTGACCTCCACGTTGGTGCACCCTGGGCAACGGCTGTTTCCAACAGTCTCCCGCTCTGCGTGTAGTAGACGCTTGGACACAGCCGGCTGACATCTGACTAGGCGGGGTCCCCTCTGGGCCTCGCAGCTCCCATATGTGGCCCACTCTGGGTTACATAACTCACTAGTCCCTCAGACCAGTGAGAGGAGTTATAGACGGCGCCCCGTCTGGGCGTCGTACCAAAAAGACGGCCGCCTCCTAAAGGTTCTCAGGTCGCATGGGGGGGAAGGGGGCACTGGTGAGAGCAGTGCAACCGGGGTTTACGCCAGCCCCGAAGTCGGTATCTGCCCTCTTGCGGCAACGACCCCACCGTTGGCGCTGTGGGTACGCTGCGTTTGGGCAGACCGGAGGCCAAACGGCCAAGAGAAGGAAAACTCACTAAAACCCCGGAGAGCACCGGCTAAAAACCTACGGACACCTCCCGTCCTCCGTAGTATATAGGGCACCCTCGGCGTGTGGACGGCGCGTGGGTGATCGTTTTGGTCCAGCGGGGAAGGGCAGCCCCTAAAGTGCCACTGTGAGGAGGGGTATGGCAACCCGCAAATTGCCAAGCCAAAACATGACGAGCAGACATAACAACGTGTTACCCCAGGAGGGTACCCACCGACAGGTGGGAGAACCCCTCCCCGGGACTAGCAAGTCGGGCGATAAGTCGTCCGTCTCGTTGGCCCCGGGCAAGCCCCTCGTATCTGGGGGGGGCATTATTCTGCGTGTGGAGGCGAAGGAGAAGGAGGGCTTCGCTGATTCGGACTCAGAGTCCGTAATTAGCGTAAGCGGTGCGAGGAAGAGGCCACTTGACCCCGACCTGGACTCCGACGATCAGTCGGGGAACGAATCTGTGGTATCGTCGGCCTCGGCTAAGGTGTCGTCGGCGAGGAGAGGACGCTCAGTCGCCGCCGGAACATACGGCACAAGAGAGGAGAAGCGAGCCGATGGACAGAGAAGCAGGAACGCCAGGGATGTCGCGAGGAATGGGCGAGAGGGGTTGTCTGAAGGACACCCGTCACCTCGCCCCGCCTCTGTGGACTCCTTTGGGGAACTTGTTGGCCTGACCAGCGAGGCGGCTCTTGAGATGGAGATCCCGTTCATCGCGGAACCGTCGGACCCCTTAACGGCCGACGAAATTCAAGAGGTCGGCATCAGATGCGCGTTGGCCGTAAAGAGGGTGGCCCAGACATCTGGGCACTTTAAAGGCACGTGTCAGGGCACGCTTAACAACGCTGTGTCTGTAATCCGCCGATGCCTGTCCAATCTGGCATCCAGGACTTTGGACGATGAGTCCAAGCGGATTGAGGCGCAAAACCTGCGCCTACAGGAGATTGTGGAGGGTTTGAGAGCAGAGGTCGCCTCACTGAGGAGTGAGGTTGGCCGGAACAGTGCCTCACCGCGCTGGGCACAGAGCCCTCAAATCGCCGCTTCCGAACCCGGACGAGACGATCCTCTGTTGGCAGCAATTGCCAACATGAGAGAAACGATGGAGGCGTCCACCATATCCATTGGTGCACGGCTGGACCGCCTAGAGGCGAGATCGGTGGCTTCGGAGAGTGTCCGCCCGCCTTCTGTGGTTGAGAGCGAGAGATTTGGGGACTTCCCCTCTCTCCCTACTCCTGCAGGGGCGGCTGGGCGCAAACGAGTGACTGCTCCTCGCCATTCAGCAGTGTCGCTTGTCAGCGACCAAACGTCGGCTCCTAGAGCCCCGCTTTCCCAAGCGGGCACTAGTAGAGCGCAGCCGCCGGACCAACTCCCGTCTGAGACGTGGACGGATGTGCTCCGTGGTGCGAGGAGGAAGAAGGGCCGAAAGGCACTTCCTGCTGTGGCGAGTCCTTCCACTCGCCCACTAACGACGACTCCGCCTTCGGCTTCAGTGCCGGGTCGTGCAGCCGTGCCACCGGTTCACCCGGTAGCGCAAGCGGCGCCGAAGAAGAGGAAGCGCAGGAGGGCCGGGCTAAGGCAGCCGAAGACCGCGGCTATCGTGGTCCAGCTGCGCCCTGAAGCAATCGCGATGGGCATGACGTATGCCCAGACCATTGCAAAAGCCAGGCAGGAGATCTCGCTCGCCGACCTCGGTATAGGGGAAGGCGTGAGATCCCGAACCGCTGCCACGGGAGCGCGGCTCATTGAGGTTCCGGGTGCTGGAAGCGGCCAAAAGGCCGACTTACTCGCTCAACGGCTCGAGCAGGTGTTGTCGGAGGTGGCCACGATTGTCCGGCCTGAAAAGTGCGCGGATCTCCGCGTATCAGGGCTAGACATCGCAATCACTACCTCCGACGTCGCTGCAGCCGTTGCTGCGAAAACTGACTGCTCCGTTGAGAGCGTGAGGGTGGGCCAAATAAGAGCTGGCCCTAATAACGCGAGATCCACCATCGTGCGCTGCCCCATTCGAGCGGCCAAAGCGCTGGTGGTGACAGGCAAGCTGCTCCTGGGGTGGAGTACTGCCACAGTGGTTGCCCTTGAGCCCCGTCCAATGCGGTGTTTCCGCTGCATGGGCGTGGGCCATACGAGGCCGAGGTGCCCATCCGCCATTGACCGCACCGGACTTTGCTTCCGGTGTGGTCAGTTAGGACACCAGGCGAGGGTCTGCACACGCCAACCACGATGTGCAGTTTGCGTCGCGGCCAACAGGCCATTCGGCCATTTGATGGGTGGCAGGGGTTGTAGTCCTCCTGTCGTCAGGGCTCGTCCGGAGATGCCGGAGCCAAGCCCTGATACTCAGACTGCCCCGAGGAAAGCCACCCCGCCATTGGCGGATGAGTTGGCTATGGAAGCAGAGGAAGCCTCAACGCCTCGCACTGCGAGCTCTGCGCCTGACCCCCCCAATGCCTCTGCTTCCAGAGGTACCGGGGACGAAGGTGTCAGGGAGGCACAGGACCCGGGAACGAGTTCCGGAGCTCTGGCCCGGCTCAGACCCAGGTCCAAGGATGGGCGCTTCATCGCGCCAAAACAGATACAGGAGGGCCCCAAAGGGCCACGCTGATTGCGGGGCCTCATAGCAATCAACAGTGGGACGCCTGATAGGGCGTGGCTGGTGGATGGCGCGGACCACTATCACAACAGATCCCGCGTCAGCCACGAACCGGCGTGTCTGTTTTCCCTGGGGTTTTTAGTGGGTCGGCCGATCAACATCTTAGGTCAACCCCACATACCCCCGCGGGTAGCCCCGACCCGCGGGATGATTCCGTAGGGAATTTTCCCCAGGGTAAAAAAAAAAAAAAAAAAAAAAGGTTAGGTTAGGTTAGGTTAGGTTGGGGTGTGTGTTGGGTGACCTCCTCGTGGTACACTCTGGGCAACGGGCAGCTTCAACATCCTCCTCCAATGAGGAGTTTGCTATGAGACTGGCCGGCTAACAATCCAACACAGGCGGGAGCCCCTTCTGGGTCCTGCACCTCCAATGTGCGTGCCCACTCTGGGTCGCACACTCGCCGCTCCTTCTGAGCGGCTTTGAGAGGAGTTTTGACGGCGCCCCTTCTGGGCGTCGTTACAAGGGGGGGAAAAGGGTAGTTCGGTGCCCCTTCTGGGCACCTTTCAAGCGCTTCTGTGCGCACAAGGATGTGCGAGCGATGGCTTCATGCCGGCTGTCGTAGCTGCTGTTGCAGTGTCGCGGGTTCTGTCCCGGCCGCCACAACGACCCCAGCCCTGGCATAAGCTGGGTACGTGATGGTCTGGGTTCAGTCCCGCAGCCCTTATGGGTGATGACAAGGAAAAGTCGATAAAACCCCGCGGACACCTCCCGTCCTCCGTGGGTATGTAGGGCGCCCCTAGCGATTGGGCTTCGCACGGGCGATGGTTGCTGCCTCTTCAGGGATCGGCAGCCCTTAAAGTGCCAGGGGATTACAACCCTAAAATTGTTAGGGAGACATCCCAGAAAATGTCACTTAAAAATGAAGGCACAGCTCAAAAAATTATTACCCCAGGAGGGTACCCGCCGGGAGGCGGGAGAATCCCTCCCTGGGCCCAGTTCTCTGGACTCAGGCTGCCCCACCGTCTCTGGGGGGGGCAAAACTGCGCCTTTGTTTTCGGACTCGTCCGACATGCTTCTTGGGGTGGGCAACCAGGCCCCAAGGAGTACTAATACTTCTGGTTTAGTACTAAGTTTTATGGAGGAGAACTCAATGTCGAACTATGACAGATCTCATTCCCAGAGTGCACTGTCCCTCTCGGATGATGATTTTTGTTCTGGTGAGGACCCCATTGATGAGATTTCGACCCGCGTGGTGAACAACACCCTGGCCGAGAAGGCCGAGAAGCGGAAAAGGGCCGAAGTCGAGCCAACGAGGTTTTATGATGCCGGTGAAATCTTTGAGGATGACGATGCCGAGCGCATGCCGCCGCCTCCTAAGGTGTCTGTAGCCCGAAGGGGCAAGAAGGATGGGACCAGGTCAAGAACTGGAACCTACACTGGTGTGGCGGCTGCCAAAGAAGAGTTGCGAACCAGGACTGCGGAGGACATGGCAAGGGGGGAACGGGAAAGGGAGCGGGATGCATACCTCCGGAAACCCAGCCGTGGATCTCGCAGCCGGTCTGCATCCCTAAACAGGATGGAGGAAGAAGAAGAAAGGGCGAAAGCCAAATATGAGGAGGCGCTTGCCAGCAAGGATGTGCTGCTGGAGAAGGCTCGCAATAGTGTTGCGTCAATTGTCGAGTCGGTTTCCAAGTCCTCTCAGCTCAAAGGGACCATTCGGGGAGACCTCAATGAGGCGACGCAAACTCTCCAAAGGACGATGTCAGCTCTACAGGAGCTGTCGCCATCCGAGGAGGCCAGACGTCTGCGAGCAGATAACGAGCGCATGAAGATCGAGCTCCGTTATATCAGAGATGAGCTCAAAGCCAGGCGCTCGTCCTTCTCGGACCGCGAGAAGATCCCTCGGGCGAGAGCTTCCTCTCCCGTCGTACAGGTCCCCTCAGTGAAAGCTCCTTCAGCAGTGGCAAAAGCCACCCCGCTGCAGCAAGAGCTAATGCCTATGCTGGCAGCCATGTTTGAAGATTTCAGAGGGGAAATGTTCTCGTCGCTGGGCAAAATGCTCAACGACAGAATCGACGGGATTGAGGACAGACTCCCTCCCAAGCCCATCTTGAGGCCCCCGCTGGCCAGCGACAAGAGCAGAGCTCTTGCGGCACATGCTGCTGCCTTAGAGGCGCAGGCTGGCCCGTCCAATGCCCTCTATGTGCCCCCCCAGGCGAGGCCCCAGAAGAATAAGCCGCTCAACCGAGAGCGCTCCCCATCCCCCGGACTGGCTGCTGCCTCTAGCACCCCTGCCAACAAGTGGGTTGACGTGGTCAAAAAAGGGAAGAAGAAGCAGCAGCAGCAGCAGCAGCAGCAGCAGCAAGCCTCCAAGGTTGATGGGTCAAAGAGCGCGACCAAGAGCGCGACCAAGGAAGTAGTGGCTAAGAGCTCGGCGCCACAGTCACACCAGAGGCAGCAAGCCGCAAAGCTGACCACCCCTAGATCGTCGGTCATAACAGTGACGCTCAGGAAGGAAGCCCAAGAAAGGGGCGAGAACTACGCCTCAGTCCTGGGCAAGGCCGTAAAGGCAATCAAGCTGGAGGACCTTGGAATGGTCTCACTCCGCGTCAGAACCACCGCCGCGGGAGGGCGTAAACTGGAAATTCCAGGGTCCACCAGTGGGGCAAAGGCTGATGCGCTCGCTGCAAGAATGCGAGAGGTAATCGGAGAAGACGCAGAGGTTCTTCGACCCTTCCGGAAAGCGCATGTCCGCCTCGTGGGGATTGATGAAACCATCCAGGAGGACTGGATCAAAGAGGCGGTCATGCGCTTGGCAGGCTGTCCGCAACACATGGTGTCGTTTGGGGTCATTCGACCAGGTCCGTGGGGCTCGAATTCCATGCTCATCAAGTGCCCTGTGGCGGCAGCGAAAGCATTAGCACTAGAAGGGCGTATTCCTGTTGGGTGGTCAACAGTGCAGGTGGTCGTGATGGACCCGCTTCCATTAAGGTGCTTCCAATGCATGGGTACGGGTCACACGAGATACACCTGTACTGCTGACGTTAACAGAAGCGAAATGTGCTTCAGATGCAGCTGCTCAGGGCACCGTGCGGACACATGCGTGGCTGAAAAGCCTTTCTGCAGCGTTTGCGCTGCAGCAAAAATTAATGCTGACCACTACATGGGCGGGAGGAAGTGTAATCCCCCCCCAATCAAAATGAAGGCCAAGGCGCCCCCTTGGATAAGGGCCCCCCCCAAAGGTGTAGCGTCAACCAGCGCGCCCATGGAGATTGCGGAAACGGCCCCAAATGCCAGTACGCCATAATCTCCGAATTATCCAGGCGAACCTCAACCACTGCGCCACTGCACAAGATTTACTTGTGCAGCATATGGCGGAGTGGGAGGTAAGCGTGGCGATCCTGGCGGAGCCATATATGGTTCCCGCTAGAGCCAACTGGATCGGAGATTCTGGCGGAAGCGTGGCAAGCGTGGCAGTCACCACCCCCACGGATCCCCGAGCAACCCCCATCTCTCTTAGAGAAAGAGGGCCGGGATTTGTGGCTGTTGCAATCGGGAACACTGCCATCGTCGGCGTTTATTTTTCGCCGAACCGAACCTTCTCCGACTTTGAAGTCTTCATTGCCGGACTTCAGAGAGTCGTGCGCCGCCTAGCCCCCCTACAAATTATTGTAGCAGGGGATCTCAACGCGAAATCGACGTCGTGGGGATCTCCCGTCACCACCCAAAGGGGTGAAACAGTCGAAGAGTTCAGCGTTGAGGCGGGGCTAGTCCTCTTAAATCGAGGCAATGTCAGCACATGCGTGAGGTGGCAGGGGGAGTCCATCGTGGACATAACGTTCGCAACCCCCGCCATTGCCTCGCGTGTGTCAGAGTGGAGGGTTATGGAGGAGGCCGAAACGATGAGTGACCACCGCTACATCTGGATCAGGGTATCGGGTCCGCCCCGGGTGAACCCCTCCGCCTCGCAAGGAGTCCAATCTGAGCGGTTCAAGCGCTGGGCATTGACGCGCCTGGACAAAGAAGCCGCCATAGAGACAGCCATGGTGGAAGGTTGGCTCCCAGCTCCTGCAACGGACCTCAACGTCGACGAAAAGGCAGAAAGGTTTCGCAGATCCCTTACCAGGGTATGTGACGCCTCTATGCCTAGGGTAGGCGATCGCCCTCAGCAGCGGGCGGTGTATTGGTGGTCGGCACAAATCGAGTCCCTTCGTGGAAACACGATTCACGCGCGCCGACTGTACCAAAGGTGCCGCCGAAGGCGACACCCTCCAGAAGAGGAAGAAGATCTCCTGGCCGGACTTAACGTGGCAAGGAAGGCCCTGCAAGTCGGGATAATGCAGGCCAAAACAGCGGCATGGGAGGAGTTCCTGGCCGACCTGGACCGAGATCCGTGGGGAAGGCCGTACCGTTCCGTAAGAAATCGGCTCCGGAGCTCGGCGCCCCCAACGGAATCGTTCCAGCCGGAACTCCTGACCCGGATAGTCGATGGCCTGTTCCCGGACCGGGTGTTTGAGGCGGTCCCCTTCAATGCCCCGGAGCATGACGGAGAGGTAGATCCCCTGACCATCCCGCATGTAACGGACGAGGAAATGGAGATGGTGATCGACCGCCTCCGCCTAAAGAAAAAGGCCCCAGGACCTGACGGTGTACCGGGTAGCGTGCTATCCATAGCCCTTGACCATATGGGAGTAAGACTAGTCGAGCTTCTGGATTCCTGCCTTCGGGAAGGGAGATTCCCGAAAATCTGGAAACAGGGCCGACTGGTCTTACTGAAGAAAGAGGGTCGCCCTCTGGACTCCCCCTCTGCATATCGCCCAATTGTCCTTTTGGATGAGGCGGGCAAGCTCTTTGAGCGTTTGCTCGCCGCCCGCATCATCCATCATCTGGACAATGTAGGGCCCAACCTGGAGGACTCCCAGTACGGGTTCAGAAGGGGGAGATCAACAATAGACGCAATTTTGACCCTGCGCAGAGTTACCGACGATGCAGCAGAGAGAGGGGAAAGGGTGTTGGCGGTTTCATTGGACATAGCCAATGCGTTCAACACCCTCCCTTTCAGTGTGGTGATGCAGGCACTGCAGTACCACCGCGTGCCTTGGTACCTGCGCAGGGTCCTGATGGACTACTTCAGGGATAGGTCTGTCCTATTCCTGGAACCTGGCCGGGCGCGTATTCGCGCGCATAGCATGGTGTGCGGGGTTCCACAGGGGTCGGTTCTTGGACCACTCCTGTGGAACCTTGGATACAACTGGGTCCTGAGAGGGGTCTCCCTTCCCAGGTCGGGTGTCATCTGTTATGCAGATGACACCCTAGTCACTGCAAGGGGCGGTGACTACCAGGAGGCGGCGCGGCTGGCGTCTATTGCTGCCACCCTGACCATTTCGAGGATCAGGTTACTGGGACTGGAGGTGGCGCTGCCGAAAACTGAGGCCATATTGTTTCATGGTCCTCGGGGCGGCCCCCCCAGAGATGCCCACATTGATGTAGACGGAGTCCAGGTGAGAGTCGGATCTCGGCTCAAATACCTGGGGCTCTTACTGGACAGCCGCTGGTCCTTTAGACCACACCTCGAGGAGATGGCTCCAAGAGTGGTGAAAGCAGGGATGGCTCTGTCCCGCCTGCTTCCCAACATTGGCGGCCCCGGGGATAGCTGCCGCAGGCTGTACGCTGGAGTCCTCCGAAGTATGGCGCTCTACGGAGCCCCGGTATGGTCGGATGCCCTGACGCCCAGGAACGTCGCGCTGCTGCGGCGACCACAGAAAGTGGTCGCAATCCGGGCTATAAGGGCATACCGTACCGTTTCGTTTGAGGCTGCGACAGCAATTGCGGGAATGGTGCCCTGGGACCTCGAAGCCAAGGTCCTAACCGAGGTGTATGAGCACAGGGCTGAGAGGAGGGCGAATGGCGAACGCCCGGCTCCTGCTGAGCTGGAGGCGGTAAGACGGGAGGCGTTTGACATGGCGATGTGGAGGTGGCAGGAACTCTTGGAGTCCCCCACATTCGGTGTCCGCACCGTCGAAGCTATCCGCCCAATCATACCGGAATGGACTGACAGGCCTTTTGGTGGCATCTCGTTCCACCTGACGCAGGTACTCACTGGGCATGGTTGCTTTGGTGGGTATCTGTTCAGGATTGGACGAGAAGAGAGCCCGATTTGTCATGAGTGCGGCGCGGAGGAGGACACTGCGCAGCACACACTGCAAGTGTGCTGCGCCTTTTCCGCCCAGCGACGCACCCTACAGGTTGCCCTAGGAGATGACGACCTCTCTCTCCCCAACGTCGTAAAGACGATGTTGGAGGATGAGGAGAAGTGGGATGCGGTGGTCCAATTCGCTGCAGACTGCATCAGCCTCAAAGAGGAGGCTGAACGCGTCCGCGAAGAGGCCACCAACGCCCCCCTGGCGAGAAGGAGAAGAGTCGGAAGGCGTAGACGGCGATATGCGGACCTCCATCCGCCGTAGTACCTCCGGCGATTCTGAAAAAGATAGGAAAATTAGTAGATGTAAATATAAATGTGTGTAAATAAATGTGTTACTGTAAATATATGTGTAATTGTAAATAAATGTGTAAATGTTGGTGTGTCCATGTCCTCTTTAGCTCATTCGAGCTTAATGAGGAAAAGGATGAAGGAAGGAGGAAGATCTGGATGGCGTTTCTATACACCATCAGATCTCCAGAACTATGAGGTGTATATTTCTGTATATACTTATTTTTTTAAATCTTGTGTTGTGTAACTGTATATATTTATGGTTGGTCATTTGGTAGTTATTAATTTTGTAGTCATAGGTTGTAAATATATTTTGTTTAACCTTATGTAAAGACGGCCTAGTGTTGGGTATCACGCCACACAGGAAATTAAGTGCTTCAAGCATATATGTTAGTTTTAGGTTTTGTATATATTGATTGATGGTTTATCGCACCTATTTTAAAGGTGCGATGTCTTTGTGCGTGCGCGTTTTCGCCCATGTTCTGGCGCGTGGTGCTGTTGTGCACACATTCGAAACCCTATTCGAGTGGGTGCAACTCAGTGGCTGCAGGTTGGAACATGGGCGACAGGGTGGCCTTCGCGCGGTCAATTCCCTCGTGGATCAGGTCCCGTGACCGCCACCTAGCCTTATGCTGATCGGATTGTGGTCCCCCAGGGGTTTAGTGGGTATCCCCCTCCGCCTCGCCCTCCTACGGGAGTGGAAAGGCGGACGGGTGAGTCCCACATAACCGGGTGCCTCTTCCAGGCACCGGTAGTCATAATGGCTTCCCCTGGGAAAAAAAAAAAAAAAAAAAAAAAAAAAAAAAAAAAAAAAAAAAAAAGGTTAGGTTAGGTTAGGTTAGGTTAGGTTAGGTTAGGTTAGGTTAGGTTAGGTTAGGTTAGGTTAGGTTAGGTTAGGTTGGGGTGCGAGTCAGATGACCTCCACGTGGTGCATCCTGGGCAACGAGTGGCTCCAACATTCTCCGTTCGGAGAAGGTTGGGCCCAATCGGCTAACATCTGGCAAGGCGGGAGCCCCTTCTGGGCCCTGCAACTCCTGTGCGTGTCTACTTTGGGCCGCACAACTCGCTGCTCCTTCTGAGCAGCTTTGAGAGGAGTTCTAAAGACGGCCGCCCCTTAAGGGTTCTCAGGTCGCAACGGGGGGAAAGGGGAACACCGCGAAAGCGGTGCAACGGGGGCCTACGCCAGCCTCCGATCGTCGTAAACCACTGCGGTCTCTGCAACGACCCTCACTCACGGCGTTGTGGGGTACGCGGGTTCCGTGGTGGAGCGAGGGCTTGCCTTAACCGGCCGGCCGCGTGAAGGACACACTATAAAACCCGAGAGAAACCTCGTTAAAACCTGTCAATATCCCCCGCCCTTGACAGTATGTAGGGTTCCCCGTGTATGAGGCCACTGCACGGGGTGACCAATATTTGTTCTCTACTCGTGGGATTAATGCCTAAGTTGAACAAAAATTTTTTAAAAGACGTTTCGCAGAAGTCGGCGGAGTCTGGTACCAGATCCGTCGTGGGTAGTGATGATGTGTCCGACCCTAAAGGGAAGGACGTGGTTGGAAGGCCCGAGAAGGGCGCAGTTGAGTTGGAGACGGGCGGGCTGAAGCTCACTTTCAGTTCGTCCAGAGTTGCAGGCAGTTCATCGCCGACCACCGCGCGATCGCGCAGCGTGTCTGCAACAAGAAGCGGAAAGGATGTCGACGTCGAGTCCGATTCATCGACGATCTCTATGAGATCAGCCGTTGACTCCGTCGCAAGTCCCAAATCGGTGTATTCAAAGAAAAAGGGGAGTCGTGCCAGCTCGCCGGCAGTGTCGACTCGTAGCAAGGGCCTAGCCCGCACCTCCCCTTATCCCAAGCGCGGACAAGAAAACGACCAGTGCAGCGAGATGTCAGACGACAGCTCCATCAGCCTCGACACGCTCACTGGGTCGTTGAAGAGGAAGCGTCCCCCCAAAACATCTAAGGGGGACAAACAGTCGGAGGCTCTCTCGGACTCGTCCGAGGACGGTCCCAAGAAGCCGGCTCAACGTGGTCGAGGAAGACCTCCCACAACAGGAGAGTACGTTGGTCTCGCCCAGGCAAAGCGCGAGCATGCCGCTGCAATCCGCGAGGAGCAGCAGGTCGCGCTCGATCGGGAGGTTGCGGAAATGGAGCGCCGCGCCTACGAGACCAGGGCAGCGTTCTACGCAAGTAGAACGGAAGATGAGGCCCCTACACCCACAGATCCGGACCTGAAGACCACCCTCGACATCGAGGAGGTGGTGAAGGCGGACTGTGCGGTCATAGTAGAGGTAGCGAAAAAGTCCTCGCACCTCCAGGGCCCCTTCCAGAAGGCACTAAAGAAAGCGGCGCAATCCATTATAGATTGTTTCCGCGAGGTGTCCTCTAAAAACATCTCAGAGGACACCCGCATATTGAAGGCGGAGAACGTGAGGCTGCAACACCAGCTGGCAGACCTCACGAAAAGTGTAGCAGCCTTGTCTGCAGAGGTCAGGGACCTTAAGGGTGGGAAGAAGTGCATCTCCCCTCCCCCCACTCTTCCTGAGGTTCTGCCCTCACTGGATTCAATGGAGACGGACTGCCCTCCTCCAAAGCCTCCCTTGCCGATTATTATCGCACAGGAGACGACTGGCCGCGGCAAAAGCAAGGCTGCCTTCGAGGAGCCGGATGCCCTCCAGGCTTTTGAAGCAAGGCTGGCCCGAACTTTCGGGGCCATGCTGAATGCTCGCCTGGAGGGTCTGGAGGATCGTTTGCTGCCGGCCAAGAGCCTGCGACCGCCGCTTGCGGCGGACCGCAAAGCAGCGGCAGCTGCGCCCACGCCCCCTATTACGAAGGGGAAGGCCAAGCCGGCCAAAACATCTATGCCGGCTAAAAAGGGCAAGGCGGCGGCCAAAAAGCCGGATCCCCCGCCAAAGCGGGTGAAGAAAGCCGATCCTCCTGCGGTCGTTCCATCCACCTCCCGGGGTGCTGCAAAAGCGTCTCCCCCGGTTGAGGCTGAATCGGAATGGACGACGCAGGAGTCGCGCAAAAAGCGCCGAAGGAGGAGGAAGGCCAAAACATCGGCCCCTCCGGAACAGGCTCCGCCCCGCAAATCTTACTCGGCGGCGGCCAAGCAACCGAAGGCGCCTCAGCGGAGGCCTAATAACACCTCAGCCCCGCCCGCCACTGCTCCTGCGAGGAAGGCCCGTAAAACCGGCCAAAAGACAAAGCTGGTTGCGCCAAAGTCGGCGGCAGTTGTGGTGACCCTTACTCCCGAAGCGGTCGAGAATGGAGTCACCTACGCCGATGCGCTGGCCAAGGCTCGAGACTCGGTGGACATTGACGGGATGGATATTCCAAACCGTCGGTGTCGAAACACAATGACCGGGGCCAAGATCATTGAGATCTCGGGCGAGGCCTCTGCCGAGAAGGCCGACCAGCTGGCCGGCAAGATGAGGGAGGCCCTTGAGGGCATGGCCACAGTCATCCGGCCCACCAAGACAGCAGAAGTGAGGGTGGGTGGTCTGGATGAGTCGGTGATGGAGGCGCACTTGGCCGCAAAGATTGCGGCCAAGGGTGGATGTGGCGTGGACGCCGTAAAGGTTCGCCCCATCCGCTACGGCTCCGACGGCTTTGGCATGACAGTGGTGTCGTGCCCGGTCGCCGCCGCCAAGAAGGTCGTGGACGGCGGCCGCCTGCTGATAGGGTTCAGTGCGGCCAACGTCAGAGCACTGGAAGCCCGTTCCGACCGGTGCTTCCGGTGCATGCAGGTGGGGCACGCTAGAGCGAGTTGCCCGTCAAAAACCGACCGGAGCAACCTCTGCTACCGGTGCGGTAAGGAGGGGCACAGGGGCTTCGAATGTAGCGCGAAGCCCCACTGTGCCGTGTGTGCCACTGCCAAACGACCGGCAGGCCACGTTATGGGGGGGCGTAGTTGTAAGCCTCCCCTGGCCAAGGGCAAATTGCCGGCGCGTCCTGTTCGCCAGGCCGCCCCCGCCACACAGACGGTGCCCCAAACGGGGCTTGAGGAGGTTGATATGGCGGTCGAGCAATGTTAAGACGGCCCCATATCAACTTTCTGCAGGTGAACCTGAACCACTCTACCAGGGCTCAGGATTTGCTACACCAGAGCCTGGCGGAGTGGTCAGTGGACGTGGCGGCGGTGTCAGAGCCGTACTTCGTCCCCAACCAGCCCAACTGGGTCGGGGACATAAACGACTCTGTTGCCGTGATGGTGCGCGCGGCCCCAGGTTATACACCCCCCTCAATTTATGAGCGGGGTGCTGGGTACGCAGCGGTCGTTTGGGGTGAAATGGTAGTAGTGTCTGTCTACTTTTCCCCAAACAGACCGCTCGCCGACTTCCAGGCGTTCCTCGGAGTCGTCGGCGCAGCCATCAGGAGGGCGGCCCCGCGTCAGGTTCTCCTTCTTGGAGACCTGAACGCCAAGTCGGTTGTCTGGGGTTGTCCAGCGACCGACCAGAGGGGCCAGGCTGTGGAGCAGTGGGCAGCCGCTGCTGGGCTGTCGCTCCTCAATAGGGGCGCAGTCCACACGTGCGTGCGGCACAACGGAGGCTCGGTGGTGGACGTTTCATTCGCCACCCCAGCCCTCGCACGCACGATCAGCGACTGGAGGGTGGTGCAGGACGTGGAGACTCTTTCGGACCACCGATACATCCGATTCGAGATCTCCACCCCGCACCAAAGGCCCCCACAGCCCACAAGTAGTGACCGGCCTCCTCGCTGGGCACTTAGCAGGCTCAAGCCGGAGTTGGCGAACGAGACGGCGATCTTCGAAGACTGGTTCTCGCGTCCAATGTCCGGTCCGGACGTCGACGAATCAGCTCGCCGTCTCCGCGGCGCTTTAACGGAGGTGTGCGAGGCTTCCATGCCTCGGGCACAGCCTCCGCGGGACCGCCGTGAAGTTCACTGGTGGTCCCAGGACATAGCAGTCATGAGGGAGGACTGCAGTGTCCAAAGGCGGGCCTACACTAGGGCCCGCCGGCGCCGCGTGAGGGACACCCGGGAGGAAGACCGCCTGTATGAGCTGTACAGGCAGTCAAAAAAGACCCTGCAGACTGCGATTGCCTCCTCAAAGGAGGTATCCAGAGAAGAGCAGTTGCAGGGTCTGGATCGGGATCCGTGGGGGCGGCCGTATAAGCTGGCGCGCAACCAGCTGAAAGCTCGCGGCACGCCCATCACGGAGACGATGGATCCCGACCTCCTGGGGTCGGTCATCGGGGGACTGTTTCCCCCGGCCGAGGAGGGTTTTGTTCCTCCTCGGATGGCTCCGCCAGCTCCGGACGAGGAGGGAGAGAGCGATCCTCCTCCTCTTATTGATGAGGAGGAGTGGAAGGACGCCGTCGCCCGTCTTAAGGGGCGTAAGACGGCACCGGGACCTGACGGCGTCCCGAAGCGGGTGTTAGACCTGGCCCTACAACATCTCGGGGCCAGGGCAAGGGAGCTGTGCGACGCTTGCCTTAAGTTCGCACAGTTTCCAAAAGTATGGAAGGAGGGGTCCTTATGCCTTATTGCGAAGGCGGGGCGTCCGGCGGACGACCCCTCGGCATATCGCCCCATTGTGCTGCTGGACGAAATCGGGAAAGTCTTCGAGAAGATCATTGCTTCCCGAATAGTCCAGCAGCTAGGAGGGGGAACGGGCCCCGACCTCTCTGATGCCCAATACGGTTTCCGTACGGGGCGGTCAACAATTGACGCCCTGTCCGACCTCCGGGCTCTTGTCGAAGAGTCCGTCGAGAGGCGGGAGTTGGTGTTGGCGGTGTCGCTGGACATCCGCAACGCCTTTAATAGTCTCCCTTTCGGCGTCATCATGGAGGCGCTTCGCTACCATGAAATGCCTCCATATCTGCGCCGAATAGTGGGGGACTATTTGAGGGACCGGGACGTAGCGTACGTGGGACGTGGCGGCGAGCTTGGCCGTCACAGGGTGTCCCGCGGCGTTCCACAGGGGTCAGTCCTCGGCCCCCTGTTGTGGAACGTCGGTTACGACTACGTCCTCCGGTGTGGCCTTCCCCCGATGGTGCGGTCGTTTTGTTACGCCGACGACACGCTCGTCACCGTTCGGGGGACGCGGCTGGAGGATGTCCAGCGCTTGGCGTCCGTGTTCGTCAGCCACATCGTGCGGCGGATACGGACGTTGGGTTTAGAGGTAGCCCTCCACAAGACCGAGGCCATGGTGTTTCATGGGCCTCGGAGACGGCCGTCAGCGGGTGCGTCGATCGTTGTGGAGGGCGAGAGGGTCGGTCTGAAGCCCCAGATGAAGTATCTGGGGCTGGTGATTGATGGGCGGTGGGGTTTCGAGGAACATTTCCGTCTCCTCGAGCCCCGGCTGCTGGGAGCAGCAGATGCCCTCGGGCGTCTCTTGCCCAATGTGGGGGGCCCGAGCGTCGCGTGCCGCCGACTCTATGGCGGCATCGTACGCTCAATGGCGTTGTATGGGGCGCCGGTGTGGGCGGACTGCTTGAGCCCACACGCCATCGCCTCTCTCCAGCGGGCCCAGCGTGCAATGGCACTGCGGGCGATCCGGGGCTACCGAACGGTGTCCCGGAAAGTGGCGTGCGCTCTCGCGGGGACGCCCCCGTGGGAGCTGGTGGCGGAGGTGCTCGCTGCAGCATACCGGCAGCGAGCGGAGGAGAGGGCCAGTGGCGATCGCCTGGCCCCTCAAGAGAGGCGCTCTGCTCTCGAGGGAGCAAGAGATGAGATGTTCCGCCTATGGTCCGAGGACCTGGGCGAAGGGGCCTCGGCTACGCAAACACGTAGCCTGGAGGCCCTACGCCCCGTCCTCCAAGCATGGGCGGAGCGGCGCCATGGGTCGCTCACATACCATCTGGTGCAGATTCTGTCCGGACATGGTTCGTTCGGACGTTATTTGCACCGGATCGGAAGAGAGCCGACCCCACAGTGCCACCATTGCGGAGCAGCGGAGGACACGGCGCAGCACACTCTAATGGTGTGCTCTGCGTTCGATGTCCAGCGCTCCGCATTGGTCGCTGTGATTGGCGCGGACCTCTCTCTGCCGACCGTGGTTCTGTCCATGCTCGGTAGCGAGGGGTCGTGGGAGGCGGTCAACTCCTTCTGCGTCGACGTCATGACGCTGAAGGAGGAGGCGGAACGGGCCAGGGAGGATGACCCCCTGGCAAATCCGTGCCGTCACAGACGCCTCCTACGGAGAAGGCGTCAATATCAACGCCTTCTCCATCCAGTGGGAAACCAGCGCGGTCCGAGCCCTAGGGGGGGCTCCGACCGTGCATTGCACAGGTCCCCACTGAGGGCCGACGCCCCGCATGTCCCGGCGCGTCGGCGACCCGTCTCAACTGACGGGTCAAGTGTGTCCGCTCATCGTTTTCGAGGGCGGTCACCCGCCCCAATCAGGGGCGGAGGAGGGGCTCGCCCACCTATAGGGCGAGCAGTCACCGACGGGGTTGTGGAAGTGTCCGAAAGGGTTCCCATGACCTCGTCAGGCTCCACCATACCGGCTTTCGATGCGTCCTCCTCAGATGAGGACGACGCGATGATCGCCGGTTTGCTGGTCCCAAGGTGACGAGAGGACATCG
The DNA here is from genome assembly GCA_963082485.1 of Eudonia mercurella. Lineage (NCBI taxonomy): Eukaryota > Metazoa > Arthropoda > Insecta > Lepidoptera > Crambidae > Eudonia > Eudonia mercurella. The sequence continues at coordinate 79,438 of CAUJAO010000079.1, forward strand.
CTGGGTTTTTAGTGAGTAGGAGTCTCACACACCCCACCCCCTCCCCCGGGGGGTGGATAGCTCATGATGAGTTTTCCCAGCGTAAAAAAAAAAAAAAAAAAAAAAAAAAAAAAAAAAAGGTTAGGTTAGGTTAGGTTAGGTTAGGTTAGGTTAGGTTAGGTTAGGTTAGGTTAGGTTAGGTTAGGTTAGGTGGGGTGCGAGTCAGATGACCTCCTCGTGGTGCATCCTGGGCAACGAGTGGCTCCAACATTCTCCGTTCGGAGAAGGTTGGGCCCAATCGGCTAACATCTGGCAAGGCGGGAGCCCCTTCTGGGCTCTGCAATACTCCTGTGCGTGTCCACTTTGGGCCGCACGGCTCGCTGCTCCATCTGAGCAGCTTTGAGAGGAGTACCACAAAGACGGCCGCCCCTTAAGGGTTCTCAGGTCGCAACGGGGGGAAAGGGGAACACCGCGAAAGCGGTGCAACGGGGGCCTACGCCAGCCCCCGATCGTCGTAAACCACTGCGGTCTCTGCAACGACCCCCGCTCGCGGCGTTGCGGGGTACGCGGGTTCCGTGGTGGAGCGAGGGCTTGCCTTAACCGGCTGGCCGCGTGAAGGACACACTATAAAACCCGAGAGAAACCTCGTTAAAACCTGTCAATATCCCCCGCCCTTGACAGTATGTAGGGTTCCCCGGGTATGAGGCCACTGCACGGGGTGACCAATATTTGTTCTCTACTCGTGGGATTAATGCCTAAGTTGAATCAAATATTTTTAAAAGACGTTTCGCAGAAGTCGGCGGAGTCTGGTACCAGATCCGTCGTGGGTAGAGATGATGTGTCCGACCCTAAAGGGAAGGACGTGGTTGGAAGGCCCGAGAAGGGCGGAGTTGAGTTGGAGACGGGCGGGCTGAAGCTCACTTTCAGTTCGTCCAGAGTTGCAGGCAGTTCATCGCCAACCACCGCGCGATCGCGCAGCGTGTCTGCAACAAGAAGTGGAAAGGATGTCGACGTCGAGTCCGATTCATCGACGATCTCTATGAGATCAGCCGTTGACTCCGTCGCAAGTCCCAAATCTGTGATTTCGAAGAAAAAGGGGAGTCGTGCCAGCTCGCCGGCAGTGTCGACTCGTAGCAAGGGCCTAGCCCGCACCTCCCCTTATCCCAAGCGCGGACAAGAAAACGACCAGTGCAGCGAGATGTCAGACGACAGCTCCATCAGTCTCGACACGCTCACTGGGTCGTTGAAGAGGAAGCGTCCCCCCAAAACATCTAAGGGGGACAAACAGTCGGAGGCTCTCTCGGACTCGTCCGAGGACGGTCCCAAGAAGCCGGCTCAACGTGGTCGAGGAAGACCTCCCACAACAGGAGAATACGTTGGTCTCGCCCAGGCAAAGCGCGAGCATGCCGCTGCAATCCGCGAGGAGCAGCAGGTCGCGCTCGACCGGGAGGTTGCGGAAATGGAGCGCCGCGCCTACGAGACCAGGGCGGCGTTCTACGCAAGTAGAACGGAAGATGAGGCCCCTACTCCCACAGATCCGGACCTGAAGACCACCCTCGACATCGAGGAGGTGGTGAAGGCGGATTGTGCGGTCATAGTAGAGGTAGCGAAAAAGTCCTCGCACCTCCAGGGCCCCTTCCAAAAGGCATTGAAGAAAGCGGCGCAATCCATTATGGATTGTTTCCGCGAGGTGTCCTCACATAACATCACAGAGGACACCCGCATCCTGAAGGCAGAAAACGTGAGGCTGCAGCAGCAGCTGGCAGACCTCACGAAGAGTGTAGCAGCTTTGTCTGCAGAGGTGAAAGACCTTAAGGGTGGGAAGAAGTGCATCTCCCCTCCCCCCACTCTCCCTGAGGTTCTGCCCTCAATACAGTCAATGGAGACGGACTGCCCTCCTCCAAGGCCTCTCTCGCCGACCGTCGTCGTGCAGGAGACGACTGGCCGCAGCCAAAGCAAGGCCGCCTTCAAGGAGCCGGACGCCCTCCAGGCTTTTGAAGCAAGGCTGGCCCGAACTTTTGGGGCCATGCTGAATGCTCGCCTGGAGGGTCTAGAGGATCGACTGCTGCCGGCCAAGAGCCTGCGACCGCCGCTTGCGGCGGACCGCAAAGCAGCAGCTACGCCCACGCCCCCTATTACAAAAGGGAAAGCCAAGCCGGCCAAACCAACCATGCCGGCTAAAACGGGCAAGGCGGTGCCTAAAAAGCCGAATCCCCCGCCAAAGCGGGCGAAGAAAGCCGATCCTCCTGCGGTCGTTCCATCCACCTCCCGGGGTGCTGCAAAAGCGTCTCCCCCGGTTGAGGCTGAATCGGAATGGACGACGCAGGAGTCGCGCAAAAAGCGCCGAAGGAGGAGGAAGGCCAAAACACCGGCCCCTCCGGAACAGGCTCCGCCCCGCAAATCTTACTCGGCGGCGGCCAAGCAGCCGAAGGCGCCTCAGCGGAGGCCTAATAACACCTCAGCCCCGCCCGCCACTGCTCCTGCGAGGAAGGCCCGTAAAACCGGCCAAAAGACAAAGCTGGTTGCGCCAAAGTCGGCGGCAGTCGTAGTGACCCTTACTCCCGAAGCGGTTGAGAAGGGGGTCACCTACGCCGACGCGCTGGCCAAGGCTCGAGATTCGGTGGACATCGACGGGATGGACATCCCAAACCGTCGGTGTCGAAACACCATGGCCGGGGCAAAGATCATTGAGATCTCGGGCGAGGCCTCGGCCGAGAAGGCCGACCAGCTGGCCGGCAAGATGAGGGAGGCCCTTGAGGGCATGGCCACTGTCATCCGGCCCACCAAAACAGCAGAAGTAAGGGTGGGCGGTCTGGACGAATCGGTGATGGAGGCGCACTTGGCCGCAAAGATCGCGGCCAAGGGTGGATGTGGTGTGGACGCCGTGAAGGTGCGCCCCATCCGCTACGGCTCTGACGGCTTTGGCATGACAGTGGTGTCGTGTCCAGTCGCTGCTGCCAAGAAGGTTGTAGACGCCGGCCGCCTGCTGATAGGGTTCAGTGCGGCCAACGTCAGAGCACTGGAAGCCCGTTCCGACCGGTGCTTCCGGTGCATGCAGGTGGGGCACGCCAGAGCGAGTTGCCCGTCAAAAACCGACCGGAGCAACCTCTGCTACCGGTGCGGTAAAGAAGGGCACAGGGGCTACGAATGTAGCGCGAAGCCCCACTGTGCCGTGTGTGCCACTGCCAAACGACCGGCAGGCCACGTTATGGGGGGGCGTAGTTGTAAGCCTCCCCTGGCCAAGGGCAAATTGCCGGCGCGTCCTGCACGCCAGGCCGCCCCCGCCACACAGACGGCGCCCCAAACGGGGCCAGAAGAGGTTGATATGGTGGTCGAGCAATGTTAAGACGGCCCCATATCAACTTTCTTCAGGTGAACCTGAACCACTCTACCAGGGCTCAGGATCTGCTACACCAGAGCCTGGCGGAGTGGTCAGTGGACGTGGCGGCGGTGTCAGAGCCGTACTTCGTCCCCAACCAGCCCAACTGGGTCGGGGACATAAACGACTCTGTCGCCGTGATGGTGCGCGCGGCCCCAGGTTATACACCCCCCTCAATTTATGAGCGGGGTGCTGGGTACGCGGCGGTCGTTTGGGGTGAAATGGTAGTAGTGTCTGTCTACTTTTCCCCAAACAGACCGCTCGCCGACTTCAAGGCGTTCCTCGTAGTCGTCGGCGCAGCCATCAGGAGGGCGGCCCCGCGTCAGGTTCTCATTCTTGGAGACCTGAACGCCAAGTCGGTTGTCTGGGGTTGTCCAGCGACCGACCAGAGGGGCCAGGCTGTGGAGCAGTGGGCAGCCGCTGCTGGGCTGTCGCTCCTCAATAGGGGCGCAGTCCACACGTGCGTGCGGCACAACGGAGGCTCGGTGGTGGACGTGTCATTTGCCACCCCAGCCCTCGCGCGCACGATCAGCGACTGGAGGGTGGTGCAGGACGTGGAGACTCTCTCGGACCATAGATACATCCGATTCGAGAGCTCCACTCTGCATCAAAGACCCCCACAGCCCACAAGCTGTGACCGGCCTCCCCGCTGGGCACTCAGCAGGCTCAAGCCGGAGTTGGCGAACGAGACGGCGATCTTTGAAGAATGGTTCTCGCGTCCGATGTCCGGTCCGGACGTCGATGAATCTGCTCGCCGTCTCCGCGGCGCTTTAACGGAGGTGTGCGAGGCTTCCATGCCTCGGGCGCAGCCTCCGCGGGACCGCCGTGAAGTTCACTGGTGGTCCCAGGACATTGCGGTCATGAGGGATGACTGCAGTGTCCAAAGACGGGCCTACACTAGGGCCCGCCGGCGCCGCGTGAGGGACACGCAGGAGGAGGACCGCCTGTACGAGTTATACAGGCAGTCGAAAAAGACCCTGCAGACTGCGATTGCCTCCTCAAAGGAGGTATCCAGAGAAGAGCAGTTGCAGGGTCTGGATCGGGATCCGTGGGGGCGGCCGTATAAGCTGGCGCGCAATCAGCTGAAAGCTCGCGGCACGCCCATCACGGAGACGATGGATCCCGACCTCCTGGGGTCGGTCATCGGGGGACTGTTTCCTCCGGCCGAGGAGGGTTTTGTTCCCCCTCGGATGGCCCCGCCAGCTCCGGACGAGGAGGGAGAGAGCGATCCTCCTCCTCTTATTGATGAGGAGGAGTGGAGGGACGCCGTCGCCCGTCTTAAGGGGCGTAAGACGGCACCGGGACCTGACGGCGTCCCGAAGCGGGTGTTGGACCTGGCCCTACAACATCTCGGGGCCAGGGCAAGGGAGCTGTGCGACGCTAGTTTGAAGTTCGCACAGTTCCCAAAAGTTTGGAAGGAGGGGGCGCTATGCCTACTTCGTAAAGAGGGGCGTCCGGCGGACGACCCCTCGGCATATCGCCCCATTGTGCTGCTGGACGAAATCGGGAAGGTCTTCGAAAAGATTATCGCTTCCCGAATAGTCCAGCAGCTGGGAGGAGGAACGGGCCCCGACCTCTCTGAGGCTCAATACGGCTTCCGGACGGGGCGATCGACGATCGACGCCCTGTCCGATCTCCGGACTCTCGTATCCGAGTCTGTCGAGAGGCGGGAGGTGGTGTTGGCGGTGTCGCTGGACATCCGCAACGCTTTCAATAGTCTCCCGTTCGGCGTCATCATGGAGGCGCTTCGCTATCACAAAATGCCTCCATATCTGCGCCGAATAGTGGGAGACTATTTGAGGGACCGGGACGTAGCGTACGTGGGACGTGGCGGCGAGACTGGCCGTCACAGGGTGTCCCGCGGCGTTCCACAGGGGTCGGTCCTCGGCCCCTTGTTGTGGAACGTCGGTTACGACTACGTCCTCCGGTGTGGCCTCCCCCCGATGGTGCGGTCGTTCTGCTACGCAGACGACACGCTCGTCACCGTCCGGGGGACGTTGCTGGAGGATGTCCAGCGCCTGGCGTCCGTGTTCGTCAGCCATATCGTGCGGCGGATACGGACGTTGGGCTTGGAGGTGGCCCTCCACAAGACCGAGGCCATGGTGTTTCATGGGCCTCGGAGACGGCCATCAGCGGGTGCGTCAATCGTTGTGGAGGGCGAGAGGGTCGGTCTGAAGCCCCAGATGAAGTATCTGGGGCTGGTGATTGATGGGCGGTGGGGTTTCGAGGAACATTTCCGTCTCCTCGAGCCCCGGCTGCTAGGAGCAGCAGATGCCCTCGGGCGTCTCTTGCCCAATGTGGGGGGCCCGAGCGTTGCGTGCCGCCGACTCTACGGTGGCATCGTCCGCTCTATGGCGTTGTATGGGGCGCCGGTGTGGGCTGATTGCTTGAGCCCACACGCCATCGCCTCTCTCCAGCGGGCCCAGCGTGCAATGGCACTGCGGGCGATCCGGGGCTACCGAACGGTGTCCCGGAAAGTGGCGTGCGCTCTCGCGGGGACGCCCCCGTGGGAGCTGGTGGCGGAGGTGCTCGCTGCTGCATACCGGCAGCGAGCGGAGGAGAGGGCCAGTGGCGATCGCCTGGCCCCCCAAGAGAGGCGCTCTGCTCTCGAGGGAGCACGAGACGAGATGTTCCGCCTATGGTCCGAGGACCTGGGCGAGGGGGCCTCGGCTACGCAAACGCGTAGTCTGGAGGCCTTACGCCCCGTCCTCCAAGCATGGGCGGAGCGGCGCCATGGGTCGCTCACATACCATCTGGTGCAAATTCTGTCCGGACATGGTTCGTTCGGACGTTATTTGCACCGGATTGGAAGAGAGCCGACCCCACAGTGCCACCATTGCGGGGCAGCGGAGGACACGGCGCAGCACACCCTAATGGTGTGCTCTGCGTTCGATGTCCAGCGCTCCGCATTGGTCGCTGTGATTGGCGCGGACCTCTCCCTGCCGACCGTGGTTCTGTCCATGCTCGGTAGCGAGGGGTCGTGGGAGGCGGTCAACTCCTTCTGCGTCGACGTCATGACGCTGAAGGAGGAGGCGGAACGGGCCAGGGAGGATGACCCCCTGGCAAATCCGTGCCGCCACAGACGCCTCCTGCGGAGAAGGCGGCAATATCAACGCCTTCTCCATCCAGTGGGAAACCAGCGCGGTCCGAGCCCTAGGGGGGGCTCCGACCGTGCATTGCACAGGTCCCCACTGAGGGCCGACGCCCCGCATGTCCCGGCGCGTCGGCGACCCGTCTCAACTGACGGGTCAAGTGTGTCCGCCCATCGTTTTCGAGGGCGGTCACCCGCCCCAATCAGGGGCGGAGGAGGGGCTCGCCCATCTATAGGGCGAGCAGTCACCGACGGGGTTGTGGAAGTGTCCGAAAGGGTTCCCATGACCTCGTCAGGCTCCACCATGCCGGCTTTCGATGCGTCCTCCTCAGATGAGGACGACGCGATGATCGCCGGTTTGCTGGTTCCAAGGTGACGAGAGGACATCGCTGGGTTTTTAGTGAGTAGGAGTCTCACACACCCCACCCCCTCCCCCGGGGGGTGGATAGCTCATGATGAGTTTTCCCAGCGTAAAAAAAAAAAAAAAAAAAAAAAAAAAGGTTAGGTTAGGTTGGGGTGTGTGTTGGGTGACCTCCTCGTGGTACATCCTGGGCAACGGGCAGCTTCAACACCCTCCTCTTCAAGAGGAGGTTGCTTTGAGACTGGCCGGCTAACAACCCGACACTGGCGGGAGCCCCTTCTGGGTCCTGCACCTCCACGTGCGTGTCCACTCTGGGCCGCACACTCGCCGCTCCTTCTGAGCGGCTTTGAGAGGAGTTTTGACGACGTCCCTTCTGGACGCCGTTACACGGGGGGGAACAGGGTAGTTTGGCGCCCCTTCTGGGCGCCTTTCAAGCGTTTCATACGCAAATGCCGTCGAAACGAGGGCCTCATGCCAGTCTTCGTCGCTGTTTGTTGCAGTGCAGCGGGTTCTGTCCCGTCCGCCACAACGACCCCAGCCCTGGCATAAGTTGGGTACGTGGTGGTCTGGGCTCAGTCCCGCAGCCCGTCTGGGCGTCGACAAGGAAAAGTCGCTAAAACCCCGCGGATACCTCCCGTCCTCCGTGGGTATATAGGGCACCCTTGGCGAGTGGGCGTCGCATGGGTGATTGTCACTGCCTACCAGGGAACGGCAGCCCTTAAATTGCCAGGGGATGACAACCCTAAAATTGTCGGGGTGACACCCCTTTAAGTGTTAAACATGGACGCGTATCTTGAAAACCAACTACCCCAGGAGGGTACCCGCCGGGAGGCGGGAGAATCCCTCCCTGGGACCAGTTCACTGGTTCCAGGCAGCCCCTTCGTTTCTGGGGGGGGCACAAATACGCTCTATGTTAAGGAGAAGAATGTCGTAGCAGAGGAGTCTGCTAAGGAAGGAGAGGATGAGCAGGAGATGGAGGTCGGCGATGGATCTGCAGCTGAGAATGATGATGGGGACTTTCTGCTGTCGGATAATGCTGGACCTGACCCAGACGAATGGAGGTCCTGGGAGCCGGTCACTGTGTCCTCTTTGAGGGCTGCGAAGGGCAGTATGTATGGTCTCGAAGTAGCGGAGTTCGGGCTGATGCAATACATGAGCTGTGCCCTGAATATGCCTATGGAAGAGTTGGCGCAGAGATTGAGCGAGGAACGGGATAGGCCAGACTCGGAGACGAATCGCTTTCGGGATGTGGCAGACAAGCAGATGAGGGAATTGTTGCACCCGGATTGCGAGAACGTGATGCAGAACCGGTTGATTGACGTTGCGGCAAGCTTGTCCAAGTCGGTGAAGCGACAGATCTCCGCTCTGCCTGAGGAGTGTATGGTCGCCAAGGAGACCATGTCCACTGCGGTCAACTATCTCAGGGACATGATGATCTACCTCGACTACAGGGGAATTGATGCTTGGCGGGGGATGCTCATGGCATACAGAGCAGGGAAGGAAGAGGTGAAGCTCCTGACTGAGGCTAACGAGACCCTCAATGGCCGGGTCTTGGAGCTAAAGGAGAAACTGAGGCTCCTTGAGGGGGAAGCCTCACAGGCTAAAGAGGCTGCGAAGAGGGAGAGGCGCCTTGCGGAGGCAAAGGTCGCGCCTCCTTCCCCGGTCGCAGAGTCTAGTGACGGCGTCATGCATGCGCTGGCGGCCATGCAGCGGTCTCTAGATGCCTCTATTGGAGGCGTTAACGAGCGGCTGAACGGGCTGGAGGCTAAGCTCTCGGTGCCGGAACGCCCGAGATATAGCACGGTGGCTGCGCCTAAAAGTACGGAGGAGTTTCCGGCCCTCCCCGTAAACGCTGGGCCTCAGCGAAGGCAGAAGCAGCCGAGGGTCGGTCCTGCTTTGGCCCCATTGGTGCCTACTCAGGAGCAGGCTTCCGGTGCCCGCAGGCGGAGGGGGGGAAGGGCCAAAGGCTCTCCCCAGATGAGCAGTGGGGCACCGACAGCGCCCAATACTGGTCCAATGCCACCAAGAGGGAAGGTTACCCTGAGGCAGCCCCAATCAACTGCCATTGTGCTCACGCTCAGGCCGGAGGCGGTTGCCCGAGGGGTAACGTATGCGCAGACGATCACCAGAGCCAGGGAGGCCATTTCTTTGGGGGAGATTGGTATCCCTGGCGTGAGAATAAAAACGGCCCAATCCGGGGCCAAATTAATAGAGGTGCCAGGTGCCGACAGTGGGGACGCCGCAGATAAGCTGGCACGGAAAATGGAGGAAGTTGTCTCGGACGTGGCGATGGTCAGTCGTCCGGAGAAGCGGGCGGCAATCCGCCTCTCCGACTTTGACGACTACGTCACGTCGGAGAATGTGGCCGCCGCAGTGTCGGCTCAAGGGGAGTGCCCTCAAGAGAGGATCAAGGTGGGCACCATCCGGTCGGCCCCCAGTGGATTCTCCTCTGTGCTGGTGCAGTGCCCCTTAAGGGTGGCAACCAGACTCGCCGAGTTGGGCAGGCTCCAGGTTCTCTGGAACCAAGCCAAGGTGGAGGCCGTCGGACCCAGACCCATGCGCTGCTTTAGGTGCATGGGGATGGGCCACACGCGACCGATGTGCCCCTCTGTCACAGACAGGACGGGGTGCTGTTTTCGTTGTGGCGTGGTCGGCCACAAGATGGAGACATGCACCGGGCCGCTGCACTGCCTGGTGTGTGCGGAAGCCGCATTGCCCCATGGGCACATTATGGGCAGCGGGGGATGTCGGCCCCCCGTCATTAAAATGAGGGTCCCCGAGGAGAGGGAACAAAGGCCTGCCACTGTGCCGCTGGAAAGGATGGAGATGACTGATGAGTCCCCATCCGGAGCGGAGGCCTTACTCCCGGAGCCTCCCTCTTTATCTCCCCCTAGAAGTGACACCCCCCCGAATACCATTTCCCTTGGAAAGGGTGCTGGGAGGGTCCCGGGCGTTGGGGTGGTGGTGGAGGTATTGAGAGACCGGGAAAGCCTGAGGGAGGGCGAGGGGGAGTCCGAAAATGAGGCAGTCGCACAGTCCCCTACTCTGCCCAGAGTGATCAGGCGGTCTGCCAGGCTGGCCAGGCAACCGCCTGATAAGAATAGGGAGCGCCGATAGTGCCGGGTTCTGTCCCGGTACGCGCCGCAGTCTCCCAGTGGAGCCGTGCCTCGTCCGCCGCACACCGAACTCTCGGTAGTGGCAGATGGGGCTCTTTTGTCTTGGGTGGTACACTTTGTGCCACTCTATGTCTTAAGTTTAACTTCTTCAATGCTGTGTTATCAGTACGTGCCCGTATACTGGCGCGCGGCCGTCAAAGCACATGTTTCCCTTTCGAGGGAAGAAGTGTGCGGAGATGGCCGTAGGTTGGTACACGGGCGCAGGGTGGCAGCCGCGGTTTTAATCCCTTCGGGACGCGTAACGTGGTTGTCGCCTTACTTAGTACTCGGATTGCCGTCCCCCAGGGGTTTAGTGGGTATCCCCCTCCGTCTCGCCCTCCCAGCCGGGACTTCTTCCTGGCAGCTGACTTGAGGCTCTCGCCTCGTCAGTGGGTGCGGAAAGGCGGACGGGTGAGTCCCACATAACCGGGGGCCTCTTAAAGGCTCTGGTAGTCGTAATGACTTCCCCTGGGACAAAAAAAAAAAAAAAAAAAAAAAAAAAAAAAAAAAGGTTAGGTTAGGTTAGGTTAGGTTAGGTTAGGTTAGGTTAGGTTAGGTTAGGTTAGGTTAGGTTAGGTTAGGTTAGGTTGGGTTAGGTTAGGTTAGGTTGGGGTGCGAGTCAGATGACCTCCACGTGGTGCATCCTGGGCAACGAGTGGTCCCAACATCCTCCATTCGGAGAAAGTTGGGCCCAATCGGCTAACATCTGGCAAGGCGGGAGCCCCGTCTGGGCCCTGCAATACTCCCGTGCGTGTCCACTTTGGGCCGCACGACTCGCTGCTCCATCTGAGCAGCTTTGAGAGGAGTACCACAAAGACGGCCGCCCCTTAAGGGTTCTCAGGTCGCAACGGGGGGAAAGGGGAACACCGCGAGAGCGGTGCAACGGGGGCCTACGCCAGCCCCCGATCGTCGTAAACCACTGCGGTCTCTGCAACGACCCCCGCTCGCGGCGTTGCGGGGTACGCGGGTTCCGTGGTGGAGCGAGGGCTTGCCTTAACCGGCCGGCCGCGTGAAGGACACACTATAAAACCCGAGAGAAAACTCGTAAAAACCTGTCAATATCCCCCGCCCTTGACAGTATGTAGGGTTCCCCGTGTATGAGGCCACTGCACGGGGTGACCGATATTTGTTCTCCACTCGTGGGATTTATGTCTAGTTGTTCAAATAAATTTTCTGACGTTTCGGTGAAGTCGGCGGAGCCTGATTCCAGGTCCGTCGTGGGTAGTAGTGGAGTGTCCGACCCTTTGGGGAAGGACGTGGATGGAAGCCTTCTGGCTAGGCCCGAGAAGGGCGGAGTTGAAATTGAGACGGGCGCGCTGAAGCTCACCTTCAGATCGTCCAGGGCTGCTGGCAGTTCATCGCCAACCGCCGCGCGATCGCGCAGCGTGTCTGCAGCAAGGAGGGAACAGGATGTCGACGTCGAGTCCGATTCATCGGCGGTTTCTATGAGATCGGCCGTTGACTCCGTCGCAAGTCTGAAAACTTCGTTCATAAAGAAAAAAGGGAGTCGTGCCAGCTCGCCGGCAGTGTCGACTCGCAGCAAGGGCCTAGCCCGCACCTCCCCTTATCCCAGGCGAGGACAGAAAAACGACCAGTGCAGCGATGTGTCAGATGACAGCACCATCAGCGTCGACACGCTCACTGGTTCGTTGAAGAGGAAGCGTTCCCCCAAAAAATCGAAGGGGGGCAAAAAGTCGGAGGCTCTCTCGGACTCGTCTGAGGACGATCCGAAGAAGCCAGCCCAACGTGGTCGAGGGAGACCCCCCACCACGGGCGAGTACGTTGGTCTCGCCCGGGCAAAGCGCGAGCATGCCGCTGCAATCCGCGAGGAGCAGCAGGTCGCGCTCGACCGGGAGGTGGCAGAAATGGAGCGCCGCGCCTACGAGACCAGGGCTGCGTTCTACGCAAGTAGATCGGAAGATGAGGCCCCTATGCCCACAGATCCGGACCTGAAGACCACCCTCGACATCGAGGAGGTGGTGAAGGCGGACTGTGCGGTTATAGTGGAGGTGGCTAAAAAGTCCTCACACCTCCAGGGCCCCTTCCAGAAGGCTTTGAAGAAAGCGGCGCAGTCCATAATGGATTGTTTCCGCGAGGTGTCCTCACATAACATCACAGAGGACACCCGCATCCTGAAGGCAGAAAACGTGAGGCTGCAGCAGCAGCTGGCAGACCTCACGAAGAGTGTTGCAGCCTTGTCCGCAGAGGTGAGAGACCTCAAAGGTGGAAGAAAGTGCCTGTCCTCTCCCCCTACTCTCCCTGAGGTTATGCCCTTAGCGGATGTTATGGAGACGGACTGCCCTCCTCCAAGGCCTCCTTCGCCGACCGTCGTCATGCAGGAGACGACTGGCCGCAGCCAAAGCAAGGCCGCCTTCAAGGAGCCGGACGCCCTTCAGGCTTTTGAAGCAAGGCTGGCCCGAACTTTCGGGGCTATGCTGAATGCTCGCTTAGAGGGTCTGGAAGATCGCCTGCTGCCAGCCAAGAGCCTGCGACCGCCGCTTGCGGCGGACCGCAAAGCAGCAGCTGCGCCCACGCCCCCCATTATGAAGGGGAAAGACAAGCCGGCCAAACCATCTATGCCGGCTAAAAAGGGCAAGGCGGCTACCAAAAAGCCGGATCTACCGCCAAAGCAGGCGAAGAAAGCTGGTCCTCCTGCGGTCGCTCCGTCCACCTCCCGGGGTGCTAAAAAAGCGCCTCCCCCGGTTGAGGCAGAACCGGAATGGACGACGCAGGAGTCGCGCAAAAAGCGCCGAAGGCGGAGGAAGGCCAAAACATCGGCCCCTCCAGAACAGGCACCGCCCCGCCAATCTTACTCGGCGGCGGTCAAGCAGCAGAAGGTGCCTCGGCGGAGGCCTAATAATACCTCAGCCCCGCCCGCCACTGCTCCTGCGAGGAAGGCCCGAAGAACCGGTCGAAAGACCAAGCTGGTTGCGCCAAAGTCGGCGGCAGTTGTAGTGACCCTTACTCCCGAAGCGGTCGAGAAGGGGGTCACCTACGCCGACGCACTGGCCAAAGCCCGAGACTCGGTGGACATCGACGGGATGGATATCCCAAACCGTCGGTGTCGAAACACCATGACCGGGTCAAAGATCATAGAGATCTCGGGCGAGGCCTCTGCCGAGAAGGCCGACCAGCTAGCCGGCAAAATGAGAGAGGCTCTTGAGGGTATGGCCACGGTCATCCGGCCCACCAAGACAGCAGAAGTGAGGGTGGGCGGTCTGGACGAGTCGGTGATGGAGGCGCACTTGGCCGCAAAGATCGCGGCCAAGGGTGGATGTGGTGTGGACGCCGTGAAGGTGCGCCCAATCCGTTACGGCTCTGACGGCTTTGGTTCGACAGTGGTGTCGTGTCCAGTCGCTGCTGCCAAGAAGGTGGTAGACGCCGGCCGCCTGCTGATAGGGTTCAGTGCGGCCAACGTCAGAGCACTGGAAGCCCGTTCCGACCGGTGCTTCCGGTGCATGCAGGTGGGGCACGCCAGAGCGAGCTGCCCGTCAAAAACCGACCGGAGCAACCTCTGCTACCGGTGCGGTAAAGAAGGGCACAGGGGCTACGAGTGTAGCGCGAAGCCCCACTGTGCCGTGTGTGCCACTGCCAAACGACCGGCAGGCCACGTTATGGGGGGGCGTAGTTGTAAGCCTCCCCTGGCCAAGGGCAAATTGCCGGCGCGTCCTGCACGCCAGGCCGCCCCCGCCACACAGACGGCGCCCCAAACGGGGCCAGAAGAGGTTGATATGGTGGTCGAGCAATGTTAAGACGGCCCCATATCAACTTTCTTCAGGTGAACCTGAACCACTCTACCAGGGCTCAGGATCTGCTACACCAGAGCCTGGCGGAGTGGTCAGTGGACGTGGCGGCGGTGTCAGAGCCGTACTTCGTCCCCAACCAGCCCAACTGGGTCGGGGACATAAACGACTCTGTCGCCGTGATGGTGCGCGCGGCCCCAGGTTATACACCCCCCTCAATTTATGAGCGGGGTGCTGGGTACGCGGCGGTCGTTTGGGAGGATATGGTCATCTTCTCGACCTATTTCTCCCCAAACAGACCGCTCGCCGACTTCAAGGCGTTCCTCGTGGTCGTCGGCGCAGCCATCAGGAGGGCGGCCCCGCGTCAGGTTCTCGTTCTTGGAGACCTGAACGCCAAGTCGGTTGTCTGGGGTTGTCCAGCGACCGACCAGAGGGGCCAGGCTGTGGAGCAGTGGGCAGCCGCTGCTGGGCTGTCGCTCCTCAATAGGGGCGCAGTCCACACGTACGTGCGGCACAACGGGGGCTCGGTGGTGGACGTTTCATTCGCCACCCCAGCCCTCGCACGCACGATCAGCGACTGGAGGGTGGTGCAGGAAGTGGAGACTCTCTCGGACCATCGTTACATCCGATTCGAGATCTCCACCCCGCACCAAAGGCCCTCACAGCCCACAAGTCGTGACCGGCCTCCTCGTTGGGCACTAAGCAGGCTCAAGCCGGAGTTGGCGAACGAGACGGCGATATTCGAAGACTGGTTCTCGCGTCCGATGTCCGGTCCGGACGTCGACGAATCAGCTCGCCGTCTCCGCGGCGCTTTAACGGAGGTGTGCGAGGCTTCCATGCCTCGGGCGCAGCCTCCGCGGGACCGCCGTGAAGTTCACTGGTGGTCCCAGGACATAGCAGTCATGAGGGAGGACTGCAGTGTCCAAAGGCGGGCCTACACTAGGGCCCGCCGGCGCCGCGTGAGGGACACCCAAGAGGAAGACCGCCTGTACGAGTTGTACAGGCAGTCAAAAAAGACCCTGCAGACTGCGATTGCCTCCTCAAAGGAGGTATCCAGGGAAGAGCAGTTGCAGGGTCTGGATCGGGATCCGTGGGGGCGGCCGTATAAGCTGGCGCGCAACCAGCTGAAAGCTCGCGGCACGCCCATCACGGAGACGATGGATCCCGACCTCCTGGGGTCGGTCATCGGGGGACTGTTTCCCCCGGCCGAGGAGGGTTTTGTTCCCCCTCGGATGGCCCCGCCAGCTCCGGACGAGGAGGGAGAGGGTGATCCTCCTCCTCTTATTGATGAGGAGGAGTGGAGGGACGCCGTCGCCCGTCTTAAGGGGCGTAAGACGGCACCGGGACCTGACGGCGTCCCAAAGCGTGTGTTGGACCTGGCCCTACAACATCTCGGGGCCAGGGCAAGGGAGCTGTGCGACGCTTGTTTTGGGTTCGCGCGGTTTCCCAAAGTTTGGAAGGAGGGGGCGTTATGTCTGCTTCGCAAAGAGGGGCGTCCGGCGGACGACCCCTCGGCATATCGCCCCATTGTGCTGCTGGACGAAATCGGGAAGGTCTTTGAGAAGATCATCGCTTCCCGAATAGTCCAGCAGCTGGGAGGGGGAACGGGCCCCGACCTGTCTGAGGCTCAATACGGCTTCCGGACGGGGCGGTCGACGATCGACGCCCTGTCCGATCTTCGGACTCTCGTTGACGAGTCCGTCGAGAGGCGGGAGTTAGTTTTGGCGGTGTCCCTGGACATCGCCAATGCTTTTAATAGTGTCCCCTTCGGCGTCATCATGGAGGCGCTTCACTACCATCAAATGCCTCCATATCTTCGCCGAATAGTGGGAGATTATTTGAGGGACCGAGACGTAGCGTACGTGGGACGTGGCGGCGAGCTTGGCCGTCACAGGGTGTCCCGCGGCGTTCCACAGGGGTCGGTCCTCGGCCCTCTGTTGTGGAACGTCGGTTACGACTACGTCCTCCGGTGTGGCCTCCCCCCGATGGTGCGGTCGTTTTGTTACGCCGACGACACGCTCGTCACCGTTCGGGGGATGCACCTGGAGGATGTCCAGCGCTTGGCGTCCGTGTTCGTCAGCCATATCGTGCGGCGGATACGGACGTTGGGCTTGAAGGTGGCCCTCCACAAGACCGAGGCCATGGTGTTCCATGGGCCTCGGAGACGGCCGTCAGCGGGTGCGTCGATCGTTGTGGAGGGCGAGAGGGTCGACCTGAAGCCCCAGATGAAGTATCTGGGGCTGGTAATTGATGGGCGGTGGGGTTTCGAGGAACATTTCCGTCTCCTCGAGCCCCGGCTGCTAGGAGCAGCAGATGCCCTCGGGCGTCTTTTGCCTAATGTGGGGGGCCCGAGCGTTGCGTGCCGCCGACTCTACGGCGGCATCGTGCGCTCTATGGCTCTGTATGGGGCGCCGGTGTGGGCTGACAGTCTGAGCCCACACGCGACCGCCTCTCTCCAGCGGGCCCAGCGCGCAATGGCGCTGCGGGCGATCCGGGGCTACCGAACGGTGTCCCGGAAAGTGGCGTGCGCTCTCGCGGGGACGCCCCCGTGGGAGCTGGTGGCGGAAGTGCTCGCTGCAGCATACCGGCAGCGAGCAGAGGAGAGGGCCAGTGGCGATCGCCTGGCCCCCCAAGAGAGGCGCTCTGCTCTTGAGGGAGCTAAAGACGAGATGTTCCGCCTATGGTCTGAGGACCTGGGCGAAGGGGCCTCGGCTACGCAAACGCGTAGCCTGGAGGCCTTACGCCCCGTCCTCCAAGCATGGGCGGAGCGGCGCCATGGGTCGCTCACATACCATCTGGTGCAGAT
Organism: Eudonia mercurella; assembly: GCA_963082485.1. Lineage (NCBI taxonomy): Eukaryota > Metazoa > Arthropoda > Insecta > Lepidoptera > Crambidae > Eudonia > Eudonia mercurella. Next base: position 95,952 of record CAUJAO010000079.1, read on the forward strand.
TCTGTCCGGACATGGTTCGTTCGGACGTTATTTGCACCGGATCGGAAGAGAGCCGACCCCACAGTGCCACCATTGCGGAGCAGCGGAGGACACGGCGCAGCACACCCTAATGGTGTGCTCTGCGTTCGATGTCCAGCGCTCCGCATTGGTCGCTGTGATTGGCGCGGACCTCTCCCTGCCGACCGTGGTTCTGTCCATGCTCGGTAGCGAGGGGTCGTGGGAGGCGGTCAACTCCTTCTGCGTCGACGTCATGACGCTGAAGGAGGAGGCGGAACGGGCCAGGGAGGATGACCCCCTGGCAAATCCGTGCCGCCACAGACGCCTCCTGCGGAGAAGGCGGCAATATCAACGCCTTCTCCATCCAGTGGGAAACCAGCGCGGTCCGAGCCCTAGGGGGGGCTCCGACCGTGCATTGCACAGGTCCCCACTGAGGGCCGACGCCCCGCGTGTCCCGGCGCGTCGGCGACCCGTCTCAACTGACGGGTCAAGTGTGTCCGCCCATCGTTTTCGAGGGCGGTCACCCGCCCCAATTAGGGGCGGAGGAGGGGCTTGCCCATCTATAGGGCGAGCAGTCACCGACGGGGTTGTGGAAGTGTCCGAAAGGGTTCCCATGACCTCGTCAGGCTCCACCATGCCGGCTTTCGATGCGTCCTCCTCAGATGAGGACGACGCGATGATCGCCGGTTTGCTGGTTCCAAGGTGACGAGAGGACATCGCTGGGTTTTTAGTGAGTAGGAGTCTCACACACCCCACCCCCTCCCCCGGGGGGTGGATAGCTCATGATGAGTTTTCCCAGCGTAAAAAAAAAAAAAAAAAAAAAAAAAAAGGTTAGGTTAGGTTGGGGTGCGAGTCAGATGACCTCCACGTGGTGCATCCTGGGCAACGAGTGGTTCCAACAGTCTCCGTTCGGAGAAAGTTGAACCCAATCGGCTAACATCTGGCAAGGCGGACTCCTGTGCGTGCCTACTTTGGGCCTCACGACTCGCTGTTCCCTCTGAGCAGCTTTGAGAGGAGTACCACAAAGACGGCCGCCCCTTAAGGGTTCTCAGGTCGCACGGGGGGGAAAGGGGGCACCGGTGAGAGTGGTGCAACCGGGGTGTACGCCAGCCCCGAAGTCGTTATCTGCCCTTTTGCGGCAACGACCCCACCTTTGGCGCCGTGGGTACGCTGCGATTGGGCAGACCGGAGGCCAAACGGCCAAGAGAAGGAAAACTCAATAACACCCCGGAGAACACCGGCTAAAAACCTGTCGGTACCTCCCGCCCCCGACAGTATATAGGGCACCCTCGGCGTGTGGACGACGCGTGGGCGACCTCTTTTGGTCCGGGGAAGGGCAGCCCCTAAAGTGCCATCGTTTGGAGGGGGATGACAACCCGCAAATTGTCAAAACTCATCATGATAAGTAGACCTAAAGAGCAATTACCCCAGGAGGGTACCCGCCGGGAGGCGGGAGAATCCCTCCCTGAGACTGTTTCGGTCTCAGGCTGCCCCACCGTTTCTGGGGGGGGCAAAGATCTGCTTAGCATGACTGCGCAAGTGGGCGCAGGAAGTGCGAAAGGGAGGTGCGAACCCGTTGAGAGCGGGCCGCTGCCGGTGTCCGGGCCGGCAGTTGGAAAGCAGGCTACCGGTGAGGTGGAATCGGGCGGTCTCAAACTCACATTTAGGACGTCCAGGACAGTGAGGGAAGGCGTTTCATCGCCTATAGCTGCGCGATCACGCAGCTCTTCCGCAGCAAGAGGAAAAAGTGTGGCGGTTCTGCCCGCTACACTTACTGACTCCGAAAAAGACGTCGAGTCCGACTCGTCGGCGGTCTCAATGAGATCAGCCGTGGACTCCGTCTTAAGGTCAAGATCGGAATTTTCTAAAAAGGGGAGTCGTGCCAGCTCACCGGCAGTGTCGGTTCGCAGCGGCAGAGGCGAAGCCCGCACTTCCCCTTACTCCCTGCGAGGACGAAAAGACCAGGACCAGTGCAGCGAAATGTCGGACGACAGCTGCATCAGCGTTGACACGCTCACTGGTCCTCTAAAGAGAAAGCGTTCCCCCAAAACATCAAAGGGGGACAAGACTAAGGACTCCAATTCGGACTCGTCGGAGAACGGTCCGACAAAAAAGACGGTTCCGCGCGGTCGCGGGAGACCCCCTTCCACTGGGGAGTATGTCGGCCTTGCCCAGGCCAAGCGCGAGCTCAATGCTGCAAAGCGTGAGGAGCAGCAGATCGCGTTGGACCGGGAGGTGGCTAACATGGAGCGCCGCGCCATCGAAACAAGAGCGTCCTACTACGCTAGTCGGACGGAAGATGAGGCCCTACCCACAGATCCGGACCTGAAGACCGCCCTCGACATCGAGGAGGTGGTGAAGGCGGACTGTGCGGTCATAGTGGAGGTTGCGAAGAAGTCGTCGCACCTTCAGGGCCCCTTCCAGAAGGCGCTTAAAAAGTCAGCCCAATCTATATTAGACTGTTTCCGCGAAGTGTCCTCCAAATCCATCTCGGAGGACACTCGCACTCTAAAGGCGGAGAATGTGAGGCTGCAGCAGCAGCTGATAGACCTCACTAGGAGTGTAGCAGTTTTGTCTGCTGAGGTCAAGGACCTCAAAAGTGGGAGGAAATCCGGATCCCCTCCCCCTATGCTCCCCGAGATTCCCTTGTCCATGGAGATGGACTGCCCTCCTACAAGGCCCCTCTCCCCAACTGTCACCGTGCGGGAAACGGCTGGCCGCGGCAAAAGGAAGGCCGCCTTCGAGGAGCCGGACGCCTTCCAGGCATTTGAAGCGAGGCTGGCCCGAACATTCGGGAACATGCTAAATGCTCGCCTGGAGGGCCTGGAGGATCGCCTGCTTCCGGCAAAGAAGCTGCGACCGCCACTCGCGGCGGATCGTAAAGCCGCAGCAGCTTCGACGCCCCCTGCTCCGAAAGGGCAGACGAAGCCGGCCAAAGGCAAGGCGGCGGGCAAAAAGCCCGATCCCCCGCCGAAGCGGACCAAGAAGGCTGGACCTCCAGCGGTCGTACCATCCACCTCCCAGGGTGCAGCTGCCAAAGCGCCTCCCCCGGTCGAGGTCCCGACTGAGGCAGACTCGGGATGGTCGACGCAGGAGACGCGCAAAAAGCGCCGCAAGAGGAGGAGGAAGGGCAAAACATCCGCCCTTCCGGAGCAGGCCCCGCCCCGTCAGGCATATTCGGAGGCGGTTAAACAAAAGAGAGCGCCTCGGCGGGAGCCCAATAAGGCCCCGCCCTCTGCTCCTGCCAGGAAAAATCGCGCAACTGGCCAAAAGGCCAAGCTTGTTGTGCCAAAATCGGCAGCTGTGTTAGTGACCCTCACTCCGGAAGCGGTTGGAAAGGGGGTCACATATGCCGACGCGCTGATTCGGGCCCGGGACCTGGTCGACATCGACGGGATGGATATCCCCAACCGTCGGTGCCGCAATACCGTCGCTGGGTCCAAAATCATCGAGATCGCTGGCGCTGGCTCTAATGAAAAGGCGGACCGCTTGGCGGAAAAAATGAAGGAGGCCCTTGCAGATATAGCCACGGTCGTCCGGCCCACGAAGTCCGCGGAGATCAGGGTGGGCGGGCTAGACGAGTCCGTGACCGAGACGCACCTCGCCGCAACTATTGCGGCTAAGGGCGGATGTGGCGTCGCAGAGGTTAAGGTGCGTTCCATCCGGGACGGCCCTGGCGGTTTGGGTACGACAGTTGTGTCGTGCCCGGTGGCCGCAGCCAAAAAGGTTGCTGACGCTGGTCGCCTACTGGTATGCTTCAGTGCGGCCAGCGTCCATGTGTTGGAAGCCCGTTCTGCCCGGTGCTTCCGATGCATGCAGGTGGGGCATGCGAGGGCTTGCTGCTCCTCGAACACCGACCGGAGCGACCTGTGCTTCCGGTGCGGCAAGGCGGGACACAAGGGCTACGAGTGTAGCGCAAAGCCCCACTGTGTCGTATGTGCCGCCGCGCGTCGCCCGGCAAATCATGTTATGGGGGGGCGTAGCTGTAAGCCCCCTTCGGCCAGAGGAAAGTTGCCGGCGCGCCTTGCCCGCCAGGCTGCCCCTTCCACGCAGACGGCGCCCCAAACGGGGCAAAAGGAGGTTGATATGACGGTCGAGTAATGTCAGGACGACCGCATATCAACTTCCTACAGGTAAACCTGAACAACACCGCTAGGGCTCAGGACCTGCTACACCAGAGCCTGGCGGAGTGGTCAGTGGACGTGGCGGCGGTGACAGAGCCGTACTTCGTCCCCAACCAGCCCAACTGGGTCGGGGATACAAGCGACTCTGCCGCTGTGATGGTGCGCGCGGCCCCAGGTTACACACCCCCCTCAATTTATGAGCGGGGTGCTGGGTACGCGGCGGTCGTTTGGGAGGATATTGTTATCCTCTCGACCTATTTCTCCCCTAACAGACCGCTCGCCGACTTCAAGTCTTTTCTTGACGTCGTCGGCGTAACCATCAGGAGGGCGGCCCCCCGTCAGGTTCTCGTCCTCGGAGACCTGAACGCAAAGTCGGTTGTCTGGGGTAATCCAGCAACCGACGCACGGGGCCAGGCAGTCGAGTTGTGGGCAGCTGCTGCTGGGCTGTCGCTACTGAACAGGGGCGCAGTCCACACATGCGTGCGGCACAATGGCGGCTCGGTGGTGGACGTGTCGTTCGCTACCCCAACTCTCGCTCGCACAATTAGCGGCTGGAGGGTTGTGCAGAACGTAGAGAGTCTCTCGGACCACCGCTACATTCGGTTCGAGAGCTCCACCCCGCATCAGCGGACTGCACCGCCTACGAGCCGAGGTCGGCCTCTTCGTTGGGCGCTCAGCCGGCTCAAACCGGAACTGGCAGAGGAGACGGCGATTTTTGAGGGCTGGCTCTCAAGTCCGATGTCCGGTCCGGACATCAATGAGTCAGCTCGCCGTCTCCGCGGCGCTTTGACGGAGGTGTGCGAGGCCTCTATGCCTCGGGCGCAGCCTCCGCGGGACCGCCGCGAAGTCCACTGGTGGTCCCAGGACATCGCCGCAAAAAGGGAGGAGTGTAGCGTCCATAGACGGGCCTACACCAGAGCCCGCCGGCGCCGCGTAAGGAACCGACCGGAGGAGGACCGACTGTACGAGCTGTACCGACAGTCGAAGAAGACCCTGCACACTGCGATCGCCTCCTCGAAAGAGGCATCTAGAGAGGAGCAGTTGCAGGGTCTGGATCGGGATCCGTGGGGGCGGCCGTATAAGCTGGCGCGCAACCAGCTCAGAGCGCGCGGCGCGCCCCTCACGGAGACAATGGATCCCGACCTCCTGGGGTCGGTCGTCGAGGGGCTGTTTCCCCAGGCCGAGGAGGGTTTTGTTCCCCCTCGCATGGCCCCGCCGTCTCCTGACGAGGGGGATGAAAGCGCTCCCCCTCTCATTGAGGACGACGAGTGGGTTGACGCCGTCGCCCGTCTTAAGGGGCGTAAGACGGCACCGGGACCTGACGGCGTCCCGAAGCGGGTGTTGGACCTGGCCCTTAAACATCTCGGGGCCAGGGCCAGGGAACTGTGCGACGCCAGTCTCCGTTTCGCACAGTTTCCCAAAACCTGGAAGGAGGGGGCGCTATGTCTGCTGCGCAAAGAGGGGCGTCCGGCTGACGACCCCTCGGCATATCGTCCTATTGTGCTGCTGGACGAAATCGGGAAGGTGTTTGAGAAAATCATCGCCTCCCGAATAGTCCAGCAGCTGGGAGGGGGAACGGGCCCTGACCTCTCCGAGGCCCAATACGGCTTTCGGACGGGGCGATCGACGATCGACGCCCTGTCCGATCTCCGGGCTCTAGTGGAGGAGTCCGTTGAGCGGCAGGAGGTAGTCTTGGCGGTGTCCTTGGACATCGCCAATGCTTTTAATAGTCTCCCTTTCGGCGTCATCATGGAGGCGCTTCACTATCATCAGATGCCTCCATATCTGCGCCGAATAGTGGGAGACTACCTGAGGGACCGGGACGTAGCATACGTGGGACGTGGCGGCGAGCTTGGCCGTCACAGGGTGTCCCGCGGCGTTCCACAGGGGTCGGTCCTCGGCCCCCTGTTGTGGAACGTCGGCTATGACTACGTCCTCCGGTGTGGCCTCCCCCCGATGGTGCGGTCGTTCTGCTACGCAGACGACACGCTCGTCACCGTCCGGGGGAGGCGGCTGGAGGATGTCCAGCGCTTGGCGTCCGTGTTTGGCAGCCACATCGTGCGGCGGATACGGACGCTGGGCTTGGAGGTGGCCCTCCACAAGACCGAGGCCATGGTGTTCCATGGGCCTCGGAGACGGCCGTCAGCGGGTGCGTCGATCGTTGTGGAGGGCGAGAGGGTCGCTCTGAAGCCCCAGATGAAGTATCTGGGGCTGGTGATTGATGGGCGGTGGGGTTTCGAGGAACATTTCCGTCTCCTCGAGCCCCGGCTGCTGGGAGCAGCAGATGCCCTCGGGCGTCTCTTGCCCAATGTGGGGGGCCCGAGCGTTGCGTGCCGCCGACTCTACGGCGGCATCGTACGCTCAATGGCGTTGTATGGGGCGCCGGTGTGGGCTGATTGCTTGAGCCCACACGCCATCGCCTCTCTCCAGCGGGCCCAGCGTGCAATGGCACTGCGGGCGATCCGGGGCTACCGAACAGTGTCCCGGAAAGTGGCGTGCGCTCTCGCGGGGACGCCCCCGTGGGAGCTGGTGGCGGAGGTGCTCGCTGCAGCATACCGACAGCGAGCGGAGGAAAGGGCCAGTGGCGATCGCCTGGCCCCTCAAGAGAGGCGCTCTGCTCTCGAGGGAGCAAAAGATGAGATGTTCCGCCTATGGTCCGAGGACCTGGGCGAAGGGGCCTCGGCTACGCAAACGCGTAGCCTGGAGGCCCTACGCCCCGTCCTCCAAGCATGGGCGGAGCGGCGCCATGGGTCGCTCACATACCATCTGGTGCAGATTCTGTCCGGACATGGTTCGTTCGGACGTTATTTGCACCGGATCGGAAGAGAGCCGACCCCACAGTGCCACCATTGCGGGGCAGCGGAGGACACGGCGCAACACACCCTAATGGTGTGCTCTGCGTTCGATGTCCAGCGCTCCGCATTGGTCGCTGTGATTGGCGCGGACCTCTCCCTGCCGACCGTGGTTCTGTCCATGCTCGGTAGCGAGGGGTCGTGGGAGGCGGTCAACTCCTTCTGCGTCGACGTCATGACGCTGAAGGAGGAGGCGGAACGGGCCAGGGAGGATGACCCCCTGGCAAATCCGTGCCGCCACAGACGCCTCCTGCGGAGAAGGCGGCAATATCAACGCCTTCTCCATCCAGTGGGAAACCAGCGCGGTCCGAGCCCTAGGGGGGGCTCCGACCGTGCATTGCACAGGTCCCCACTGAGGGCCGACGCCCCGCATGTCCCGGCGCGTCGGCGACCCGTCTCAACTGACGGGTCAAGTGTGTCCGCCCATCGTTTTCGAGGGCGGTCACCCGCCCCAATTAGGGGCGGAGGAGGGGCTCGCCCATCTATAGGGCGAGCAGTCACCGACGGGGTTGTGGAAGTGTCCGAAAGGGTTCCCATGACCTCGTCAGGCTCCACCATGCCGGCGTTCGATGCGTCCTCCTCAGATGAGGACGACGCGATGATCGCCGGTTTGCTGGTTCCGAGGTGACGAGAGGACATCGCTGGGTTTTTAGTGAGTAGGAGTCTCACACACCCCACCCCCTCCCCCGGGGGGTGGATAGCTCATGATGAGTTTTCCCAGCGTAAAAAAAAAAAAAAAAAAAAAAAAAAAAAAAAAAAAAAAAAAAAAAAAAAAAAGGTTAGGTTAGGTTGGGGTGCGAGTCAGATGACCTCCACGTGGTGCATCCTGGGCAACGAGTGGCTCCAACATTCTCCGTTCGGAGAAGGTTGGGCCCAATCGGCTAACATCTGGCAAGGCGGGAGCCCCTTCTGGGCCCTGCAACTCCTATGTGCGTGCCTACTTTGGGCCGCACTACTCGCTGCTCCTTCTGAGCAGCTTTGAGAGGAGTATCACTAAGACGGCCGCCCCTTAAGGGTTCTTAGGTCGCAACGGGGGGAACGGGGAGCACTGCGAAAGCAGTGCAACGGGGGCCGACGCCAGCCCCCGATCATCGTAAACCACTGCGGTCTCTGCAACGACCCCCACTCACGGCGTTGTGGGGTACGCGGGTTCCGTGGTGGAGCGAGGGCTTGCCTTAACCGGCTGGCCGCGTGAAGGACACACTATAAAACCCGAGAGAAAACTCGTAAAAACCTGTCAATATTACCCGCCCTTGACAGTATGTAGGGTTCCCCGTGTATGAGGCCACTGCACGGGGTGACTTATATTTGTGCTCTACTCGTGGGTTAAGTGCAAAGATGTTTAATAATTTTTCTGACGTTTCGGTGAAGTCGGCGGAGCCTGATTCCAGGTCCGTCGTGGGTAATGATGGTGTGTCCGACCCCAAAGGGAAGGACGTGGATAGTCGTAGCGCTTCAGGCGCGAAGTCCGGTAAGGACAGGGGTGTATCGGAGAAAAGGCCCAGTAGATCGGGCAGAGAGGGCTCGTCCCAAAAGAACGACGAGAGACCCAAAAAGGTGTTGTCGGTCTCGCTTACGCGGCTCGACGCGGCTACAACTCGAACTCGCAGCCGCAGTCGTCGGGCAAGAGACGACCAAAACAAGGAGGAGGAGAGCTCGGTGTTCTTGTCGGCCGGGGAGGACGATGATAATATGTCTGACTGCTCGGTATCGACGGTCACGAGTGCTCGCAAGAGGACTCGAGCGGACTTGTCTTCCGAGTCGGACAATGACTCGGTCCGCTCAGTACGTTCGGCGACAAAAGTGCCTACCTCTCGTCGAGGCAGAGGCAGACCGCCCACTACAGGGCAGTACGTAGGCCTTGCTGCTGCAAAGGAGCGGCACAACGAGGCTGAGCGTGAGGCTCTCGAGCTCCAGGCGGAAAAAGAGTTCGCCCAAATGGTCCACGAGAGCAGGATCACCAGGGCCAAACGAGCTGCCCTAACGGGCGGCCAAGACAAGGACGCTGAAGCCTGTGCGGAAATTGTGGTTCAGCAGGTTGAGGACGACGTGGCGATGCTTGTCCATCTGGCCAATACATCCGGCCACCTTAAGGGCACTTATGTCAAAGCTCTTAAGAGGATTGCTGCATCTTACAAAGAGAACGTCAGCCTCTTACGCCATCGTACGGTGACGGAGGAGACGGAGGCTCTGAAAGCCGAGAATCTTCGCCTAAGTGCAGAGATCTCGACCCTAAAGGAGGAAATGGAGACGCTGAAGGCTACGGTGGAGTACCTCCACCAACAGCGTTTCCAACCTGACGCATATCCGAAATATGACGATGAGATGGCAAATGATCCGCTCCCGGTCGCACCTGCGGCCCCCAAAGCGCTGGTCGCCCCCGTGGCGCAGCAAAAGGAACCGCAGGCAAAATCTAGTTTGAAGCCTAAATATAAGGCTAGGGCAGCACAACCGCCCCAGCCGGAGGTGGACCAAACCCTAATGGCAGAGGTGATGCGGCAAGTGGGCCTGATGGTCAACACCAGGCTTGACTCCCTCGCCGCAAGGCTTCCCCCAGAGCCTCGTATGCGTCCGCCGCTCGCGGCTGACGCCAAGAACAAGACCAAGACGACCTTTGCGTCGGTCGTTAAAAGCACGTCGACGTCAACGCCTAAGGACAAAGGCAAGGTGGTTGTGACTCCGTCTTCCGGGAAACCCAAAAAGGGTAATACCCCACGGGCCACCAAAAATCCTGCGGCACCTGCTCCATCGACCTCGGCTGAGGGAGAGTGGACCCCGGTCACTAGCGGCCGGAAGGCCCGCAGGAAGAAGGCGGCTCAGGCCAAACAGCAGGCCAAATCGCAGGCCAAACCGCAGGCCAAAAAGAAGCCCAAGCCCAAGCTGAGGGCTCCTCGTTCACCGGCAGTGGTTATTACACTGCAGCCGGAGGCGCAAGAACGAGGTCTGACGTACGCCAACGTCCTCCTTAAGGCGAAGGAGTCCGTAAACCCTGCCGACTTGGGGATCGAGGGCGTACGGTTCAGAGCGGCAATCACGGGTGCTCGGATCCTCAATCTCCCGAGCACGGCCACGGAGGAGCAAGCTGACCAACTGGCCCGCCAGATTAGAGACGCCCTGGGTGATGACGCCAAAGTTTCCAGGCCGGTAAAATGCGCAGACCTGCGCATATTCGACCTGGATGACACCATCACTCCAGAGCAAGTCGTTGCGCAGGTTGCAAAGGTGGGATCATGCTCGCCTGAGCATGTGAGGGTTGGGCAGATGCGCCGCGGCGCTGGGGGCATGAACACAATTTATGTGGCATGCCCAGTTGCTGCGGCCAAAGTCCTGCTGAAGGAGGGACGTATTTACGTCGATTGGAGCATTGCCCATGTGGAGGCTCTGGAGGCGCGGCCGCTCAAATGCTACCGCTGCCTTGAAAGGGGGCACACCAAAGCCCGATGCACGGCCATGATAGACCGTAGCGATATCTGCTATCGTTGCGGTAAAGCAGGCCATATTGCGGCATCGTGCTCTTTGGCACCACACTGTCCGATGTGCGCGGAGGCGAAGCGGCCCGCGTCACACATCATCGGCAGTAAATGGTGCCAGTCCCCAAGGCGGAAAAGAACAGCGGCCAAAACACCGGCTGCCAGTTCCCAAGGAGGCGCACAGCAGACGCCTCATGCCGATGCAATGGAGATTGGCAATGTCTAGCACGGCCCCACTACGCCTTCTCCAGACGAACCTTAACCACGCTGCTGGTGCGCAAGACCTTTTTGTGCAATCAATGGCAGCGTGGTCAATAGGTATAGCGGTTGCGGCAGAGCCGTATTATGTGCCTGATCGCAGCAACTGGGTGGTGGACTCCACGAAACTTGTGGCAATCGTTGGAGGTTCGTCGGACGCGGTCCCTCCGTTCGTCTTCGTTGAACGAGGAGTCGGTTTTGTCGTCGTCAAGTGGGGAGGATTTGCCTTGATTGGGGTTTATTTCTCCCCAAATAAGACCGTAGCGGAATTCGAGACGTTTATTGGCCAACTGGGCGCTGCGGTTCGCCGTGCCTCGCCCCTGCCAGTAATCGTCCTCGGCGACTTTAACGCTAAGTCGACGACCTGGGGCTCCCCGGCCACATGTCAACGTGGTGAAGTTGTGGAAGAGTGGGCCATATCATCCGGCCTGCTCCTTCTAAACCAGGGCAGCACTAATACGTGCGTGCGACAGCAGGGCGGGTCCATCGTGGACCTGTCTTTCGCTTCCCCTGTCGTCGCTCGTCGTGTGTCCGGGTGGACGGTTGTCGAGGGGGTTGAGACATTGTCGGATCATCTTTACATCAGATTCGATCTCGCCCCCTCGAACGGTGTTAACATTGGCCGACTGCGTAACACGGGTCCACCGCCATTCCCGCGTTGGGCTGTCACAAAGCTGGATCGGGAGTTGGTTATAGAGGCAGCCATTGCTCAAATATGGTTTGCCCGTTCTCCCACTCAGTCGGTCCAGGTGGACGAAGGAGCGAACTGGTTTGCTGACTCCATGACAGAGGTTTGCGATGCGGCCATGCCCCGGGTTCGCCGGTGTCCTCCCAAAAGAGCAGTCTATTGGTGGTCGCAAGAAGTGGCTGCATTACGCGAAGAATGCATCGTGGCGCGCAGAGCCTACACAAACCATCGTAGGCGGCGTAGGCGAAATGTGCAAGATGATGCTGCACTGCACACGGCATATAAACAAGCCAAGGAGGCCTTGAAGGTCGGCATATGTCAGGCCAAAGATCAGGCAAGGGAGGAGATGCTCGAGGGACTCAACCGAGATCCTTGGGGCCGCCCATACCGCTCAGCGCGGGGCAAGCTGCGCAACGTGGGCCCCCCTCTCACTGAGTCACTCGAGCCTCAGCTACTCGACTCCATTGTTCGCTCATTATTTCCGGAGCGAGGCGAATTCGTGCCACCCAGGATGGCCCCGGCAACAGCTAACGGGGACGCCGCTCATATACCGCCAATTACCACTGGTGAGTTGGGCGCAGCCTTCCTGCGGCTTAAGGCCAAGAATACGGCTCCAGGGCCTGATGGCGTCCTCGGCAAAGTCTGGGTGATTGCCGAAGAAATTGTTGAGGAGCGCTTCCGGTCTCTTCTGGACGCCTGTCTCTCGGCGGGGGAGTTCCCTGCTAGGTGGAAAACGGGACGACTCGTTCTGCTCAAAAAAGAGGGTAGACCTCTTGAATCACCATCTGCTTACCGGCCTATCGTTCTACTGGACGAGGCCGGCAAGCTCTTCGAGCGCGTCTTGGCTCGGCGAATAAATAGCCACCTGAGCAATGTGGGTCCTGATTTGGCGCCTTGCCAGTATGGGTTTCGAGAAGCGCGATCAACTATCGACGCCATCCTTGACGTCAAGGCTCACACTCAGGAGGCTGTCGCAAGGGGTGAAGTTGTTTTGGCAGTGTCACTTGACATCGCCAATGCATTTAACAGCCTCCCTTTTGAGTGCATTGGGGAGGCGTTAAAATATCACGGCGTACCCGTATATCTGCAGCGGATTATCAGCAATTACCTGCGGAATAGGTCGGTTGTGTACCTTGACCAACAAGGTAGAATGCGCAACAGAGCAGTGTCGTGTGGTGTTCCACAGGGGTCGGTTCTGGGTCCACTCCTGTGGAATATCGGATATGACTGGGCCTTAAGAGGTGCCATGCTGCGTGGACTCCGTGTAGTGTGTTACGCGGACGACACTCTCGTGACCGCTAGGGCCAAGGAGTTCTCGGATGCGGCCATTCTCGCAACCGTCGGAGTGTCGCATATGATCCAGCGAATTCAGCTGCTGGGTCTAAAAGTCGCGCTGGAGAAGACCGAGGCGCTCTATTTCTACGGGTCCCGTAGAAAGCCGCCTCAAGACGCCCATCTGCGCATTAACGGTGTGCGGATCGAGATCAGCCCGTGTATCAAATATCTCGGGTTGTATCTTGATGCTAAATGGAGTTTTCGGGAACATTTCCGGCGCCAGTCACTGAAGCTGGTGAGAACAGCTCACGCGCTGGGTAACTTGTTGCCAAACCTTGGTGGCCCCAGTTCCAGCGTGCGCCGGCTTTACACTGGCGTCGTACGCTCCATGGCGTTGTACGGAGCACCAGTGTGGGTGGACGCCCTTAATGCCCAAAACAAAATCCTTCTAAGGAGGCCCCAAAGGGCTATGGCATTAAGGGTGATACATGGTTATCGCACCGTGTCCTTCGAGGCGGCTTGTGTATTGGCAGGGACTCCCCCATGGGAGCTGGACGCAGAAGTGCTAGCCTCTGTCTACGAGCAGAGCGCTGAAGTACGCAGCCTAGGCAGTAGAGCTATGCCTGAGCAGGTGGCCCATTGGCGGGAGCGCGCCCAAAAGATGGCTCTGCGACAATGGCGACAACGTCTGGAGCATCCATCTGCCGGCCACTTGACCATCGGAGCGATTCGGCCCGTCCTGGAGCGATGGGTCGATCGCAAGGAGGGTGGGCTCTCCTTCCGCATCACGCAGGTCCTCACCGGACACGGTTGTTTCGGTGGCTACCTGCACAAGATTGGTCGGGAGCCCACGATAGAGTGCCACGAGTGCGGCGCTGGGGCCGACTCGGCTACCCACACGCTGGCCTTCTGCCCGGCGTTCGACAGCGAACGCCAGGCGCTACTCGCCGTCATCGGACCCGACCTAACGCTAACGGCCGTGGCCAAAGCCATGGTCACGAGCAGAAGGTCGTGGGACGCCTTCGCCTCCTTCTGCGAGGATGTCATGTCGCGGAAAGAGGAGGCGGAGAGGGCGAGAGAGGATGACCCGCTGTCAGTTGCGTCGCGGCGCAGACGAACGGGTCGTCGGAGGCGGCTACATGGGCTGTTGCACCCATCGTAGCCCAGCGCGGAGGTGGGGATCACCATCTTCCCCACACTCTCCGCGCCATAGCCTCAAGGTGGAAGGCGCCCCTCCCTCGCACTCGGGGGAGGAGAGACGCCAGGAGGGTTCGAAGGAATCACCGCGGCGGGCCGTGAATGACTCGATGAGTACTCGGGGTCCCGCCCAGCGGTTGACGGGTGCCGTGTGGTTTTAGTGGGTCGGGCAGACCATCGCCCATCCCCACACACCTCCCGGGTCGTGCAACACCCGGTCGAGAAGGTCTGTTTGCAGATTTCCACACGTTAAAAAAAAAAAAAAAAAAAAAAAAAGGTTAGGTTAGGTTAGGTTAGGTTAGGTTAGGTTAGGTTAGGTTAGGTTAGGTTAGGTTAGGTTAGGTTAGGTTTGGACGGGGTGCTGTTTTCGTTGTGGCGTGGTCGGCCACAAGATGGAGACATGCACCGGGCCGCTGCACTGCCTGGTGTGTGCGGAAGCCGCATTGCCCCATGGGCACATTATGGGCAGCGGGGGATGTCGGCCCCCCGTCATTAAAATGAGGGTCCCCGAGGAGAGGGAACAAAGGCCTGCCACTGTGCCGCTGGAAAGGATGGAGATGACTGATGAGTCCCCATCCGGAGCGGAGGCCTTACTCCCGGAGCCTCCCTCTTTATCTCCCCCTAGAAGTGACACCCCCCCGAATACCATTTCCCTTGGAAAGGGTGCTGGGAGGGTCCCGGGCGTTGGGGTGGTGGTGGAGGTATTGAGAGACCGGGAAAGCCTGAGGGAGGGCGAGGGGGAGTCCGAAAATGAGGCAGTCGCACAGTCCCCTACTCTGCCCAGAGTGATCAGGCGGTCTGCCAGGCTGGCCAGGCAACCGCCTGATAAGAATAGGGAGCGCCGATAGTGCCGGGTTCTGTCCCGGTACGCGCCGCAGTCTCCCAGTGGAGCCGTGCCTCGTCCGCCGCACACCGAACTCTCGGTAGTGGCAGATGGGGCTCTTTTGTCTTGGGTGGTACACTTTGTGCCACTCTATGTCTTAAGTTTAACTTCTTCAATGCTGTGTTATCAGTACGTGCCCGTATACTGGCGCGCGGCCGTCAAAGCACATGTTTCCCTTTCGAGGGAAGAAGTGTGCGGAGATGGCCGTAGGTTGGTACACGGGCGCAGGGTGGCAGCCGCGGTTTTAATCCCTTCGGGACGCGTAACGTGGTTGTCGCCTTACTTAGTACTCGGATTGCCGTCCCCCAGGGGTTTAGTGGGTATCCCCCTCCGTCTCGCCCTCCCAGCCGGGACTTCTTCCTGGCAGCTGACTTGAGGCTCTCGCCTCGTCAGTGGGTGCGGAAAGGCGGACGGGTGAGTCCCACATAACCGGGGGCCTCTTAAAGGCTCTGGTAGTCGTAATGACTTCCCCTGGGACAAAAAAAAAAAAAAAAAAAAAAAAAAAAAAAAAAAAAAAAAAAAAAAAAAAAAAAAAAAAAAAAAAAAAAAAAAAAGGTTAGGTTAGGTTAGGTTAGGTTAGGTTAGGTTAGGTTAGGTTAGGTTAGGTTAGGTTAGGTTGGGGTGCGAGTCAGATGACCTCCACGTGGTGCATCCTGGGCAACGAGTGGTTCCAACAGTCTCCGTTCGGAGAAAGTTGAACCCAATCGGCTAACATCTGGCAAGGCGTACTCCTGTGCGTGCCTACTTTGGGCCTCACGACTCGCTGCTCCTTCTGGGCAGCTTTGAGAGGAGTACCACAAAGACGGCCGCCCCTTAAGGGTTCTCAGGTCGCAACGGGGGGAAAGGGGAACACCGCGAGAGCGGTGCAACGGGGGCCTACGCCAGCCCCCGATCGTCGTAAACCACTGCGGTCTCAGCAACGACCCCCGCTCGCGGCGTTGCGGGGTACGCGGATTCCGTGGTGGAGCGAGGGCTTGCCTTAACCGGCCGGCCGCGTGAAGGACACACTATAAAACCCGAGAGAAAACTCGTTAAAACCTGTCAACATTCCCCGCCCTTGACAGTATGTAGGGTTCCCCGTGTATGAGGCCACTGCACGGGGTGACTTGTATTTGTTCTCCACTCGTGGGATAAGGCTATAGAATGAATACTAATAAATTTATAGACGTTTCGGAGAAGTCGGCGGAGCCTGATTCCAGGTCCGTCGTGGGTTGTGGTGTTGGGTCCGACTCTAAAGAGAAGGACGTGGACGGTTGTTGCGCTTCGGGCGCGGAGTCCGTGAAGGACAGTGGTGTACAGATGAGGCCCAGTAGATCGGGCAAGGGTGACTCGTCTCAAAAGGACGATGTCAGGCCCACAATGGGCAAGGTTGAAAAGGACGCTAGGCTTAGTCGCAGGGGCAAAGTCCTAAGCGTTTCCCTGACGCGGCTCGATTTAGATCGCATGCGTTCTGCCAATCGCAGTCGCAGTCGTAGCCGCCGTCGTGGTGACACTTCTAAGATGGATGCCAGTGTCTTTTTGTCGGCGGGGGAAGAGGATGAACAGCTGTCTGATTCCTCCTCATCGACTTTGACAGGGAAAAAGAGGCCCCGAGCGGACTTGTCTTCTGAGTCTGACAACGATTCAGTTCGCTCGGCGCCTAAGGTTTTGTCTGGTCCGTCTGGGCGCAGAGGTCGTGGTCGTCCTCCGACCACTGGCCAATACGTTGGATGGGCCAAGGCCAAAAACGAGTATGTCGAGGCTCAGCGCCTTGAACTCGAACTCCAGGCCGAGAAGGAATGCGCCGAGATGGCTCGCAAGACCTATGCGACCAGGGCCAGCGGAGTCAAGCTCGTGAGCGGGCTTGACAATGACAAGGATAAGGAGGCACAGGCTCAGGTTGTGGTGCGGCAGGTAGAGGACGATGTGGCCCTGTTGCTCCACGTGGCCGCTACGTCTGGTCACCTGAAAGGGACCTACCAAAAGGCCCTTCGAGAAGTAGCTGCCTCCTATAAGCAGAATGTTGACTTGCTGCGTCTCCGCACGGTCAGCGAGGAAACTGAGGCCCTTAAGGCAGAAAACCAACGCCTAAGTGCGGAGGTATCGAGCCTTAAGGAGCATTTGGCAACTCTGGATGCCACGGTGGAACACCTCCACAGTAAGTGCTACCGTCCGGTAGTAACGCCTTACTCGGACACGGAGGTTATGGAGGTGGTTCCGGACCCACCGGCGATTGTTAGCTTGGCATCCAATCTGGCCAGGAACGTGAAAGCGGTGAAACCGAAGCCTAAGGTGGTGAAACCCAAGGCTAAGGCGAAGGTTGGGGCAGAACAACAGCCCCCACCCCTTCCTGAAGTCGACCAAACCCTCATGAGTGAGGTCATGCGGCAGGTTGGGTTTATGCTGTCGACACGGCTTGAGTCAATCGAGGCAAGGCTGCCTCCTGTGCCACGTTTGCGCCCACCGCTTGCGGCGGACGCTAAAAACAAGGCCAGTGCTGCAAAGGCGACATACGCGTTGGCTACAAATAACTCGCCGGCTACCGCTCCCCGTTTACCGGGAAATACAGGAAAGCCTTCCGCTGCTAAGGCAGCGCCTCAGGGAGGCAACAAGCCCAGCGGGGGGGTCAAGGCTGACAAGGCTGCATCGGCACCTGCCCCCCCTAAGACGGCTAAGGGGAAGCCAAAGTCCACTAGGAATTTTACGGCCGAAGAAGAGTGGACTCCTGTGGTTGGAGGCCGCAAGGCAAGGAGGAAGGCCAAAGCCAAGGAGCAGGCCAAGCCGAAGGCGAGGAACAGGAAGGTGAAGATGCGTGTCCCTCGTACTTCGGCAGTTGTGATCACCCTGCAGCCGGAGGCGCAGGAGAGGGGGATTACATACGCGAATGTGCTCCTCAAGGCCCGCGAGAGTGTGGTCCCTGCTGAGATGGGGGTGGAGTACATTCGTTTTCGGCAGTCGGCTACCGGTGCTAGAATCCTGCATCTCCCGAGCACCGCTACCCCTGAGCAGGCCGACCAACTGGCTGATAAACTCAGGGGTGCAATAGGGGACACGGTCAAGGTCACTCGACCAACCAAATGCGCCGACCTTAGGATATCTGGCTTAGACGATTCAGTCGTCCAGGCGGACGTTCGCGCAGCGGTCGCAAGGCAGGGAGGCTGCTCTGCAGACTCTTTAAGAGTTGGCGAAATTCGTCATGGTCCAGGCGGCATGGGCACTGTGTATGTTCAGTGCCCTGTAGCTGCTGCTAAGGTTTTAGTGGACGCCGGTCTACTCCTGGTTGGATTGGCTGGCGGCGCACAAGTTCGTGCTCTCGACCCGCGTCCACTTAAATGCTTTAGGTGCTTGGAGAAGGGGCATACCCGCGCAAGATGCACGGGCCAGATTGACCGCAGCGAGCTCTGCTATCGCTGCGGTAAGGCTGGCCATATCGCTGCCTCCTGCTCGGCCAAGGCGCACTGTCCGCTGTGCGCTGACGCCAAAAGACCTGCTGACCACATTGTTGGAAGCAGGTCATGCAATCCCCCTAGGAGGAGAAAGGCGGCCTTAAATTCAAAGGCCCCCACTTCTGCGAGCGCTCAGCAGGCGCCAAGTGCGGTGCAAATGGACACCTCTAATGTCTAACGCCGCACTACATGTCTTGCAGGCGAATCTGAACCACTCCGCTGGCGCTCAAGATCTTTTTGTGCAGTCGATGGCGGAGTGGTCCATTAACATCGCGGTGGCATCTGAACCGTACTACATCCCGGCCCGTACCAACTGGGCCGTGGATTCTAGTAAAACGGTTGCTATTGTAGGCGGAAATACGACCATAGGCTCGACGTTCTCGTTCCGCGAACGAGGTCCCGGCTATGTCGTGGTCAAGTGGGGCGAGGTAACCCTGATCGGGGTATACTTCTCCCCCAATAGAACCTTGGCGGAATACAAGGTCTTCCTTGGCAATGTGGGTGCCGCTGTTAACCGGGCAACATCTTCGGCGGTCCTAGTAATAGGCGACTTCAACGCCAAATCGGTTAACTGGGGCTCTCCCGCTAACGATCTGCGCGGCGACGCGGTCGAGGATTGGGCTGTATCCACGGGCCTCTGTCTACTCAATAGAGGCAACACGAACACCTGTGTCAGGCAGCAAGGCGGGTCCATTGTTGACCTGTCCTTTGCGTCTTCTGCCATCGCCTCTCGAGTAGACGGCTGGGTTGTTCTGGAGGATGTGGAGACGCTTTCCGATCACCTATACATTAGGTTTGATCTGGTCTCCCCCTCGTACAACAGCAACAGAGCGGGTCAAGCGCACAATGGGGGTGGAACATCTTTCCCTCGTTGGGCTATCGGCAGAATGGACCGTGAGCTGCTCATTGAAGCAGCAATCGTGCAGTCATGGTTTGTCCAGGCTGGTGAGCATCTGGTTCATGTGGAGGACGGAGCCAAATGGTTCTCTGACGCGATGACGCAGGTGTGCGATGCGGCCATGCCCAGGGTTAGGCGCCTCCCGCCAAAGCGGGCGGTATATTGGTGGTCCCAACACATTGCGGCCTGCCGTGAGGACTGCATTATCGCTCGGCGCGCTTACACGAACCAGCGCAGGCGCCGAACCGTGGACGAGGTCGCGAATCGCGAATTGCAAACGGCGTACAAAGAGGCCAAAGAGGCATTGAAGGTAGCCATATGTCAGGCAAAGGATGATGCGCGGGAAGAGATGCTGGAGCAACTGAATCGTGATCCGTGGGGTCGCCCATACCGCAATGTTCGCGGTAAATTGCGAAATGTGGGCCCCCCGGTCACTGAGTCTTTAGAGCTACCGTTGCTGGAGTCTATCATCGACTCCCTCTTTCCTGTGCGAGCTGGATTCGAGCCTCCACGTATGGCCCCACCGCAGATACCATCTGAGGGCGCTATTACCCAAGTGCCACCGGTCACTACCGGTGAGCTGGGAGCAGCCTTCCTGCGGCTGAGGGCTAAAAATACGGCTCCTGGACCAGACGGCGTTCCTGGCAAAGCCTGGGTTTTAACGGAGGAGATTTTTGAGGAGCGCTTCCGTGCGCTATTGGATGCCTGCCTTTCGTCTGGCCACTTCCCCACCAGGTGGAAGACTGGACGCCTCGTATTGCTCCGCAAAGAGGGACGGCCTGAAGACTCTCCTTCAGCTTACCGGCCCATTGTCCTTTTGGATGAGGCTGGTAAGCTCTTCGAGCGCGTCTTAGCTGCTCGTATCAACGAGCACCTCGGCAATGTGGGGCCTGATCTGTCGCCCAATCAATATGGTTTCAGAGTAGCGCGGTCAACCATAGACGCGATACTTCGAGTCAAAGACCTCACCAAAGAGGCTGTCTCACAAGGAGACGTTGCGTTAGCGGTGTCCCTGGACATCGCTAACGCGTTCAACAGCCTGCCCTTTGAGAGCATAGACGAGGCGCTTCGCTTCCACGGAGTGCCCCCCTACTTACTGCGCATCTTGAACAACTACCTCAGGGGCAGAACGGTGGTCTTCCAGGACCGCGAAGGGAATGTCCGAAGCCGTGCGGTGTCGTGCGGTGTTCCGCAGGGGTCGGTGCTGGGTCCACTCCTGTGGAACATCGGCTACGATTGGACGCTCAGAGGAGCATTACTCAGGGGCCTCAACGTCGTCTGCTACGCAGACGATACACTGGTGACTGCTCGTGCGGCAGATTTCGCCGGAGCGACCACATTGGCCACTGTCGGGGTTATGCAGGTCATCCGGCGAATTGAAGCGCTGGGTCTAAAGGTGGCTTTGGAAAAGACGGAGGCGCTTTTCTTCTTTGGCGCACGCAGGAGACCCCCCCCAGACGCACATCTATGTCTTAACGGGGTTCGCATCGAGGTTACTTCAGTCATGAAGTACCTCGGGCTATACTTAGATGCGAAGTGGAAGTTTCACGAGCACTTTGCTCGCCAGTCGCCGAAATTGGTGAAAGCAGCCAACGCGCTGTGCAGGCTACTACCAAATCTCGGTGGCCCTAGCATAAGTGCCCGTAAACTGTACACAGGGGTCGTGCGCTCAATGGCGCTTTATGGAGCTCCAGTGTGGATCGACGCGCTGGACTCCAAAAATAAGACGCTGCTGCGAAGGCCTCAAAGGGCAATGGCCATCAGAGCCATTAGAGGCTACCGCACGGTCTCATATGAGGCTGCCTGCTTGTTGGCGGGTACACCTCCATGGGACCTGGAGGCAAAGGTCTTGGCGGAGGTGTATAGGCAGGGAGCGGACATCCGCAGTCAAGGCGGCAGGCCAATGCCTGAGCAAATCAACCGTTGGCGGGAAGATGCCCAGGAGCAGACAATGCTCTGCTGGCGAGATCGCCTAGAGCAGCCCGATGCTGGCCACTGGACCATCGGAGCGGTTAGACCCATTATGCAAGAATGGGTCTTCCGCAAGGAGGGGACCCTCTCGTTCCGAGTCACTCAAATGATGACAGGGCACGGCTGCTTCGGCAGTTACCTGTCGAGGATCGGACGAGAGGAGACCACCGCATGCCACCAGTGCGGGGCCGTTAACGACACGGCTCTGCACACTTTGGAGGTATGCCAGGAGTGGGAGCAGCCGCGCCAGGATTTGCGGGCTGCGATTGGCGCCGACCTCTCCCTCGGGGCCGTGGCAAAAGCCATGGTCTCTTCCACGAGGTCGTGGGACGCTGTGGCTTCATTCTGCGACACCGTCATGGGTCGCAAAGAAGAGGCCGAGCGTGAGAGGGAAGACGACCCCTTATCAAGCGCCATAAGGCGTAGGAGGGGTGGTCGGAGGAGGCGGCTACATGGGCTGTTGCACCCATCGTAGCCGCATGCGGGGGTGGGAAACACCATCTTCCCACACTCCCCGCAAAGCTCCTCACGGTGTCAGGCGTCCCTCCCTCGCACTCGGGGGAGGTGAGACGCAAGGAGGGTTCGAAGGAACCACCGCGGCGGGCCGTGAATGACTCGATGAGTGCTCGGGGTCCCGCCCAGCGGTTGACGGGTGCCGTGTGGTTTTAGTGGGTCGGGCAGACCATCGCCCATCCCCACACACCTCCCGGGTTATGCAACACCCGGTCGAGACGGTCTGTTTGCAGATTTCCACACGTAAAAAAAAAAAAAAAAAAAAAGGTTAGGTTAGGTTAGGTTAGGTTAGGTTAGGTTAGGTTGGGGTGCGAGTCAGATGACCTCCACGTGGTGCATCCTGGGCAACGAGTGGTTCCAACATTCTCCGTTCGGAGAAAGTTGGGCCCAATCGGCTAACATCTGGCAAGGCGGGAGCCCCTTCTGGGCCCTGCACCTCCATGTGCGTGTCTACTCTGGGCCGTACGACTCGCTGCTCCTTCTGAGCAGCTTTGAGTGGAGTTTTGACGGCGTCCCTTCTGGGCGTCGTTACACGGGGGGGAATAGGGTAGGTCGGCGCCCCTTCTGGGTGCCCTTCAAGCGTCTCTGTGCGCACGGCGCTTCATGCGCGTAGGAGTAGGAAGTTTTCGCCGGCTTTCTGCAGCCGTAAGTCTCTTCGTCGCTTGCAACGACCTCGTCCTCGGCGATTACGAGTACGCGGCGTCGGGGAGACCCGGGGTGGTCTAGGACCGCGAGAAGGAAAACTCTCTAAAACCCCAGAGTAAACTGGTCCAATCCTGCGGATACCTCCCGCCCTCCGCAGTATATAGGGTTCCTCGGTCGTGGGGACTTCGTCTCGGGGCGACCGATCTTCCGCACAGTCCTGGCGGATGACAACGCCTAAATTGTCAAGGGAATTGCAACCCTTTAAGTGTTGCTAACTGTCATGAAAGCGGCTCTACAAAAAGGAATACCCCAGGAGGGTACCCGCCTAACGGTGGGAGAACCCCTCCCCGAGGCCGACAAGCCGGACATGCCGTCCGACTCGCCGTCCTCGGGCACGTCTCGAGTATCTGGGGGAGACATAGCTCCGCTAGTAATGATGCACGGGCGAAAACCTGTGGTCGAGCTGTCCAGTGGGGACAAGGAGATATGTGCAGGGCACGCGGCAGCGCCTAGCGCTGCGAAGGCTGCCTTGCTTAGCAAGGAAGTGGATAAGAGGGACGACAACCTCGGAATTGTCACAAACAATAACATGAAGGCAAGTCTCAAAAAAGTATTACCCCAGGAGGGTACCCGCAAGGCGGGAGAATCCCTCTCCGGGGCTAGTAAGCCGGGCGTTTCGTCCGGCGCTACGGCCTCGGGCTGCCCCACCGTTTCTGGGGGGGGCAAAGAACTGCTGGATGTTGCTGCGAGCAGGCCTGCAAGGGTCCTGAGAGCAGCGAGGGAGGTGGTGGCTGCGGTAGCGGATGCACCCAAAAGGGCTGCGTCACGGACCCGTAGCGGCGCTAGTGTCATCAGCGCCAAGACGAAGGTTCCCATTAAGGGAAAAGGAAAGGAGAAGGAAAAGGAGCCTGAGGTGCTTAGCGACACCTCTACGGCATCGCGCAAGGGCGAGAAGGGATGTCGCAAAACCCCGATCCTAATACCATCTGAGGAAAGCTCCGATTCCGATTCCGAACGTGGTTCCGACCACTTTTCGGATGCCGCCGAGTCCCTAAGGACGCTGGCGACAGGCCGCAAAGGCAGAGGTCGGCCCCCAACAACAGGGGAGTTCGTTGGTTTGGCGGCAGCCAAGGCCGAGTACGTCAAACAACGAAGGGAGGAACTCGAGCTGGAGGCTGAGGAGGAAGTAGCCCTCATGGTTTCCCAGGCTCGCGAACATCGTGCTGTTCGGGTTATGGAGAGGGCGGCGTGCTTGGACCCAGCAGAAGCTGAGGAGCTGGCTGCCCTCGATTTCAGCAAGAGGTGCGCGGAGGCCAGTGGGGTCATCAACCGTGTCGCTGAAAGGTCGAAGAACCTAAAAGGCACCTTCAAGAGGTCCCTATATGATATGGCCGCAGTAGTGAAAGACGCGGCAGAGGAGTACCGAAGGCTGCCGTCGGCTGCCTTCAATGTCAGGCTGCAGGAGGACAACGCTCGTCTCAGAATGGACAACGCCCGACTGCATGCCGAAGTGGAAGACCTCAAAAAGGGTATGGCGGAGCTGAGGGTAGCTCTCGAAAGTATCCAGCGCGAAAGGCGGCAATCTGTGCCGAGCGTGGAGGCTGGGGAGCGCCCGATGTTCTCGTCAACGCCGGCAGCATCGCCGCCAAAGCCCCAACAGGCGGAGGTGGCAAAGCTCCAGGCTGAGGTTGCTGAGGTGAGGCACGCGGAACAGATGCCTGTACTGGACACGAACGAGGCCCTGCTCCGAGGGATCATGGAGCAGGTTGGCCTCATGCTTGACGCTCGACTTGGTCCGTCTTTACCAAGTCCTCAGGCGGAGCCCCCGCAGCCTTCCATGGCTCGGGAACTGATTGCTCCATCAAAGGATGGCCCAGGCCGCGCCAAAGCAAGACTGCAACCTACGGGAACCCTCAAAAAGAGGGACAAGGCGCCTCCTAAGGCAGCTAAGAAGGAGGCCAAGAAGGCGAAAAAGCCAAAGGCAGCGATTACTCAAACCGCTTCAGAGCCAGGCCCTTCCAAGGGTTTGAAAACGGCTGGCCGTAAGCCGGACGCCAAGTTAGGCGCCTCTGTGGAGGCAACAGCGCAGGAGCAACCCCAGCCCGATGAGGAGGGCTGGACAAAAGTCTCCAAGCGCAAAAGGAAGAAGAAAGGGGCAGTGTCTAAGGCGCCTCCTCCTGCGAAGAAGGGAGCAGCCGCACGTCCATCCGCGGCCCTCCCTACAAAGGCGCAAGCCAAAGAGCGTAGGCTCAAGAATCAGCTCCGCGCACCAAGATCTGCGGCGGTAGTCCTGACTCTCCGGCCAGAGGCAGTGAGTCAGGGAATGACTTACGCTCAGGCTATCCTGCAGGCCAGGGAGACGGTCAAGCTAGCCGAGCTAAAAATCCCAGCTCCTAGATTTCGGCTTTCGGCGACTGGCTCGCGTATATTAGAGCTATCGGGGGCAGCCGGAGCCCAGAACGCCGACAAACTGGCGGAAAGTCTCCGAGCCAACATGGCGGAGGTCTTCATGGTGGCCAGGCCCACGAAGACCGCCGATCTCAGAGTGTACGGACTGGACGACTCGGTCAAGGAGGCCGATGTCGTCTCCGCCATAGCAGGGAGGAGCGGTTGCCCCCCGGAGTCAATTAAGACCGGGCAAATCAGGGAGGGAGCTGGCGGCATGGGCACCATCTGGGTGCGGTGCCCGGTCGCGACAGCCAAGACCATACTCGAAGCCGGCAGGTTGGAGATCGGATATGGTACGGCAATGGTGCGCGCGATAGACTCCAAGCCCAAGCGCTGCTACCGGTGTATGGAGGATGGCCACGTGCGCGCAAATTGCACGGCTAAGATTGACCGCAGCGAGCTCTGCTACCGCTGCGGTAACGCTGGCCACATTGCGGCGATGTGCTCAGCCAAGGCCAACTGCCCCATCTGTGCGGAGGCAGGTCGGCCCTCGGGCCATAGTATGGGAAGCCGATCGTGCGTCCCTCCGAAGTATCGGAAGAGAGGAGCTAGGAAGGGCAGGTCAGCAAAGCCCGACCAGGCAGGCGCTCAGCAGGCGCCGGAGGAAGCTATCGTGGGTCCAACTAATGGATAGCACGCCTCCAACATGCTTCCTCCTGGCGAACCTGAATCACGCCGCCGGAGCGCAGGACTTGTTCTTGCAGTCCATGGCGGAGTGGTCAGTCGACGTAGGCGTGGCTTCCGAGCCATACAGTGTCCCACCCAGACCTAACTGGGCGGTGGACACAAGAAAGTCGGTAGCGATATTTTCGGCACAAAAGCCAACGTCGCCATCTTTTGTGGTAAAGGAGTCGGGACCGGGCTACGTATCAGTAAAATGGGGAGACGTCGCCATAATCGGCGTCTATTTCTCGCCCAACAAGCCGCTGTCCGACTTCGAGACCTATATGGCCACACTTGGGGCCGTAGTCAGGCGCGCTGCGCCGCTTCCAGTGGTGCTGATGGGAGACCTTAATGCAAAGGCTGCTGCATGGGGTTCTCCCAGAACCGACCCGCGGGGAGACCTGGTTGTGGACTGGGCTGTAGAGTTTGGGCTCTCGATCCTTAACCGGGGGTCCGTAAACACCTGCGTGCGTGAGCAAGGCGGTTCCATTGTGGATGTTTCGTTCGCCACGCCCTCTGTCGCCGCACGGGTCTCCGGTTGGAAGGTACTGGTGGACGTAGAAACTCTCTCCGACCACCGGTACGTAAAGTTCGAGGTCAGAGCCTCAAGGAGTGTCAGTCGCCCCCTCAGCAGTACAGCATCCTCCTTTCCGCGCTGGTCGCTCAAAAAACTTGATAGGGAGCTGCTGATGGAGGCGGCGTCCGTGCAGGTCTGGTTCTCCCAACCGGTATCGGATGACCCAGATGCTGAAGCTGAGTGGCTCAAGGGCGCTCTTACAGGAGCATGCGATGCAGCAATGCCACGCGTGAGGCGTCCTCCCCATAGAAGGGCAGTCTATTGGTGGAGTGAGGAACTGACGGACCTCCGTGTGGCCAGCATTGCGGCGCAAAGAGCCTACACACGGCAGCGCAGGAAGCGTAGGCGAGACCGCGAACTAGAAGGCGTGCTTAAGGTAGCCTATAAGGCCGCCAAGAAGGAGCTGCAGCTGGCAATCTGTAATGCCAAAATAGCTGCCAGGCAGGAGATGCTCGACGGTTTAAACGCCGATCCGTGGGGGCGCCCGTATCGCACGGCTCGGGGGAAACTCCGTAGCTTAGGCCCCCCAGTCACGGAATCTCTAGAGCCTCTTGTATTGCAGAACGTGATCGCCAGTCTCTTCCCGGACCGACCTGAGCACGTCCCGCCTCCCATGGCCCCGCCTAGGCAATTCAGTCAAACAGCTGATGATGCCCCGATACCGGCCATTACTACAGGCGAGTTAGGCGCGGCGTATCTCCGGCTACGCCGCAAGAACACTGCCCCTGGCCCTGACGGCATTTCGGGCAAAGTGTGGGTCCTGACAGAGGAGCTTTTTGAGGACCGCCTCAGACAGGTGCTTGACGTGTGCCTACAAACTGGGCGGTTCCCCTCCCTCTGGAAGGACGGGCGACTGGTGTTACTTAGAAAGGAAGGCCGGCTGGCGGACGACCCATCGGCGTACCGGCCGATCGTACTGCTGGATGAGGCGGGGAAGCTTTTCGAGCGTGTTCTCGCCTCGCGCATCTCGCGCCATTTGTCTGACGTGGGTCCGGACCTTTCCGACTGCCAATACGGCTTTAGGGAGGCCCGGTCCACCATAGATGCAATAAGGCAAGTGAAGGTGCAATCAGAGGAGGCGATCGAAAGGGGAGAGGTGGTGCTCGCGGTGTCCCTGGATATAGCAAATGCATTCAACTCTCTCCCCTTCGCCTGCATTGAGGAGGCCCTTCGCCATCACTGTGTCCCGTTTTACCTGCTCAGAATCGTACGCAGCTATCTACGTGACAGAAGGGTCACTTACCAAGTAAAGGGCGGAGCCATAAAAAGCAGAGCGGTGACGTGCGGTGTTCCACAGGGGTCGGTCCTAGGGCCACTCCTGTGGAACATAGGATATGACTGGGTGTTGCGGGGTGCGTTGTTGCGGGGCCTCAGTGTCGTATGTTATGCGGACGACACTCTGGTCACTGCCCGCGCCAGTTCTTTCCAGTCGGCAGCCCGTCTGGGCACGGTCGGTGTAACACACGTAGTAAGGCGAATTGAGAGCCTCGGTTTAAAAGTGGCACTACATAAAACTGAGGCCCTGTACTTCCACGGAGCCCGGAAGAAGCCGCCCGATGACGCTCACATCGTCATCTCAGGCGTCCGAGTTGAAATAGGAACGGCGATGAGGTACCTAGGGCTGGTGCTCGACGGAAGATGGCGCTTTGATGAGCACTTTAAGCGCCAAGCTCCGAAGTTGGTGAGGGCGGCGGCAGCCCTCGGTAACTTGTTGCCGAATCTTGGAGGTCCGTCCGCTAGCGTACGGAACCTCTACGTCGGGGTGGTGCGGTCGATGGCCCTGTACGGCGCGCCTGTGTGGGTCGACTCTCTGACTGCTACGAACAGAGCCCTATTGCGGAAACCGCAACGGGCCATAGCGGTCAGAGCTGTTCGAGCATACCGCACAGTGTCCTATGAGGCGGCATGCGCGCTGGCAGGTACCCCACCCTGGGATTTGGACGCGTGCGTCCTAGCCGAAATATACGAACGATCTGCACACGTTCGAAGGCAAGGTGGCCGGGCTATGCCGGAAGAACTTCGCCGGTGGCGCGAGCGTGCACAGAGGGTGACGCTTCGCAAGTGGAAAGAAAGGCTGGAGCAGCCGACAGCCGGTGTATTGACCATCGGCGCGGTGCGGCCCGTTCTCAAAGAATGGGTCGGCCGCAAGTTTGGGTCGCTCTCCTTCCGGCTGGTGCAGGTTCTCTCGGGGCATGGCTGCTTCGGGAGATATCTGTGCCGCGTAGCCGGGAGAGAGGAGACGACAGTGTGTCATCAATGTGGCGCGGCAAACGACACAGCGATGCACACACTGTCGGAGTGCCCTGCGTGGGCGCTAGAGCGCGCTGAGCTGTGCGCTGTTGTGGGTCACGACCTCTCTTTGCCAGCACTAGTCGAGGCTATGCTGGCCGCTAAAAGGTCGTGGGAAGCCGCTCTTGCATTTTGCGAGACGGTCATGTCCCACAAGGAGGCAGCGGAGCGCGAACGGGAGGAAGATCCGCTCTCGGGAGCAATCCGCCGAAGGAGAACGGGGAGACGGCGACGAGGGTTCGCCCAACTCCTTCCCCCTTAAGCGAGCCTGCGGTGTGGCTGGACAGGGATAAGTCCTGCACCCGCTTATAGGCACGCAAGCCTGGCTCTGGGGTCGGCTCCGTTGTTCCGGGCCTTCCCCAGCTCGATAATCGAGCAGAAGTCGTCCTAGGACGCCCGTCGGAGGGGGTCGCTGCGGTAGAATCGCTAGCTCGATTGCCCGGGGCTCCCCCTCCCTATCGACGGATGGAGGAACAACCCAGGGGTTTTAGTGGGTCGGCCGTGTTAAGGCCAACCCCACATATCCCGTAGGTCATCCCAGCCTACGGGAACTTGGTCGCAAGTTTCCCCTGGGAGAAAAAAAAAAAAAAAAAAAAAAAAAAAAAAAAAAAAAAAAAAAAGGTTAGGTTAGGTTAGGTTAGGTTAGGTTAGGTTAGGTTAGGTTAGGTTAGGTTAGGTTAGGTTAGGTTAGGTTAGGTTAGGTTAGGTTAGGTTAGGTTAGGTTAGGTTAGGTTAGGTTAGGTTAGGTTAGGTTAGGTTAGGTTAGGTTAGGTTAGGTTAGGTTAGGTTAGGTTAGGTTAGGTTAGGTTAGGTTAGGTTAGGTTAGGTTAGGTTAGGTTAGGTTAGGTTAGGTTAGGTTAGGTTAGGTTAGGTTAGGTTAGGTTAGGTTAGGTTAGGTTAGGTTAGGTTAGGTTAGGTTAGGTTAGGTTAGGTTAGGTTAGGTTAGGTTAGGTTAGGTTAGGTTAGGTTAGGTTAGGTTAGGTTAGGTTAGGTTAGGTTAGGTTAGGTTAGGTTAGGTTAGGTTAGGTTAGGTTAGGTTAGGTTAGGTTAGGTTAGGTTAGGTTAGGTTAGGTTAGGTTAGGTTAGGTTAGGTTAGGTTAGGTTAGGTTAGGTTAGGTTAGGTTAGGTTAGGTTAGGTTAGGTTAGGTTAGGTTAGGTTAGGTTAGGTTAGGTTAGGTTAGGTTAGGTTAGGTTAGGTTAGGTTAGGTTAGGTTAGGTTAGGTTAGGTTAGGTTAGGTTAGGTTAGGTTAGGTTAGGTTAGGTTAGGTTAGGTTAGGTTAGGTTAGGTTAGGTTAGGTTAGGTTAGGTTAGGTTAGGTTAGGTTAGGTTAGGTTAGGTTAGGTTAGGTTAGGTTAGGTTAGGTTAGGTTAGGTTAGGTTAGGTTAGGTTAGGTTAGGTTAGGTTAGGTTAGGTTAGGTTAGGTTAGGTTAGGTTAGGTTAGGTTAGGTTAGGTTAGGTTAGGTTAGGTTAGGTTAGGTTAGGTTAGGTTAGGTTAGGTTAGGTTAGGTTAGGTTAGGTTAGGTTAGGTTAGGTTAGGTTAGGTTAGGTTAGGTTAGGTTAGGTTAGGTTAGGTTAGGTTAGGTTAGGTTAGGTTAGGTTAGGTTAGGTTAGGTTAGGTTAGGTTAGGTTAGGTTAGGTTAGGTTAGGTTAGGTTAGGTTAGGTTAGGTTAGGTTAGGTTAGGTTAGGTTAGGTTAGGTTAGGTTAGGTTAGGTTAGGTTAGGTTAGGTTAGGTTAGGTTAGGTTAGGTTAGGTTAGGTTAGGTTAGGTTAGGTTAGGTTAGGTTAGGTTAGGTTAGGTTAGGTTAGGTTAGGTTAGGTTAGGTTAGGTTAGGTTAGGTTAGGTTAGGTTAGGTTAGGTTAGGTTAGGTTAGGTTAGGTTAGGTTAGGTTAGGTTAGGTTAGGTTAGGTTAGGTTAGGTTAGGTTAGGTTAGGTTAGGTTAGGTTAGGTTAGGTTAGGTTAGGTTAGGTTGGGGTGCGAGTCAGATGACCTCCACGTGGTGCATCCTGGGCAACGAGTGGCTCCAACATCCTCCATTCGGAGAAAGTTGGGTCCAATCGGCAAACATCTGACTAGGCGGGAGCCCCCTCTGGGCCCTGCACCTCCATGTACGTGTCCACTTTGGGCCGTACGACTCGCTGCTCCATATGAGCAGCTTTGAGAGGAGTTTTGGCGGCGCCCCCTCTGGGCGTCGTTACACGGGGGGGTAAGGGGTAGTTCGGCGCCCCCTCTGGGCGCCTTTCAAGCGTTTTGTACGCATTGGAGTAAACGGGGGTTCATGTCACCCTTCGTTTGTGTGTTGTCGTCGTCGCGGGTTCTGTCCCGCTCGCCACAACGACCCCAGCCCTGGCATGAGCTGGGTACGTGGTGTTCTGGGTCAGGCCTGCAGCCCATTCGGGTGAAGACAAGGAAAAGTCGTTAAAACCCCACGGATACCTCCCGACCTCCGCGTGTATATAGGGTTCCTTTGGCGTGTGGGCGACGCATAGGTGACGGTTTTAGTCCCAACAGGGAACGGCAGCCCTTGAATTGCCAGGGGGATGACAACCCCAAAATTGTCTGGGTGACGCCATCATTGTCACATAATGGAAGCACAATCATCAAGAGTACTACCCCAGGAGGGTACCCGCCGGGAGGCGGGAGAATCCCTCTCTGGGCCCAGTTCACTGGACCCAGGCTGCCCCACCGTCTCTGGGGGGGGCAAGATTGTGATTCCATTTTCGGGTTACTCCGAAACCACCCTTGGGGTAGGCAACCAGGCCCCAAGGTGTGACGATGCCTCTGGAAGGAGTAGGAAGGAGAGAGTAGGAGGTAGGGAGCGAGGAAGAGAGCCAAATCTGTTTGTGAGCGATGAGGTCCAATCAGATCCGAAGCAAATGCCCGAAGTGATGGAATTCCTCGAAGAAACCAGGAAGCGTCTGTTTCGGGACACTTCGATGCAGTCGGACGAGGAAAATGGGGAGGATAGGAGAGTGGAGGGGCCAAGCGGCCGGAAGATGAGCTCTGCAGCAAGGGGCAAGGCAAAAAAGGCCGCCTTAGGTACCAGACGTAAGCGAGCGGAGAAGCTCGGTACCTCTGTGGGACTTGCAGCGGCCAAAAGGGCACTCAGAAACCCCTCGGTGGAAGAGAGATCCGAAGAATGGAGTGATGTAGAGCCCCCCCCCGCACCGACCAAGGTACGCGCCAATAAGGCGTTCTTGAAGGAGAAGGAGGTGGAGGACCCACCACCAGGGACCAAACTCTTCAAGGACAGGGACCTTGCAAAGATGAGGCTTAAGTTGGTCGACAAGTCGAAGGAAGAGTTGTTGGAGGTGGCCCACAAGGGCATTATAGGAATTTACTCGGCGGCATCCATATCGGAGAACCTCAAGGGGACCTGCCGGAAAAAAATTAATGAAGGACTCAAGGCCATGCTGTTGTGTTTGGAGTCGCTCCGAGACTTGTCTCTGTCGGAGGAGTCTAAGAGAATCCGGAGCGACAATGAGCGGCTCCGGCATGAGATGGGACTCCTGAGGGCGGAGGTCAAAGCCATCAAGGAAAGCCAGGCGGAGCATAGACCGGCTTGGAAGAGCACGGATGTGCAAAGGGAGGTTGCGGCGTCAGTGGGCGACACGTTGGAGGCTTTCAAGGCCGACCTTTACAAGTCTCTGGGGGGCATGTTAAATACACGCATTGAGGCCATAGAGAGGAGACTCCCATATGTGCCTCCTGTGAGGCCGCCCCTGGCACATGACCATAGGAGTACTGAGGCCAGCGAGGCCAGCTATGCGAAGGCGACCGCGGAGGGTACTGCGGGATCCTCTGGCGAACAAGTCGCTTCGAAGAGGACTGTGCCGAGGCACGAGCCGGTGCGGAAGAACCCTCCGCCGCTGCCCCAAAGGGCACCTACCGCGAAGGCGACGCCCCCTGCACGGTCGGTCTCTCCTGCTCTAGCTGCGGCGTCCAGTACGCCAGCAGTGGAGTGGAAGGAGTATCTCTCCAAGAAGGCCGTTCAGAAGGCGAAGAAGGCGGCTGCTGCGGCTGCCCGGGTGGCAAGGGATGGTGCCAATGCACCCAAAGAGTCAGCTCCTAAGGGGGCTGCCCCCAAGGGACATACGGCAAAAACGGTAAAGCTTGTGCCGCCGCGATCGTCCGCTGTTACCATTACGCTGAAGCCGGAAGCTATGGCGAATGGCGCTACATACACCTCCGTAATGGAAAAGGTGATCGGCGCCATCAATCTCCAGGAGTTCGGCTTAGAGTCGGTGCGGATGCGCAACACGGCGGCCGGCGGGCGCAAGCTAGAGATACCGGGCGCGACCAGCGGGCCTAAGGCGGATGCGCTTGCGGCCCGACTGCGGCAGGTCATTACGGAGGAGGCCGAAGTGGGAAGGCCTTATAAAAAAGCAGAGCTGCGCCTCGTGGGGCTGAACGACCCAGTGAATCCGGAGCTGATCATGAAGGCAGTTGTTGCGAAAACAGGTCTGGCTCCGGAACTGATCTCGCTCGGAGAGATACGGATTGGCCCGTGGGGGTCCAACTCGGTGATGGTCAGACTCCCGGTCGCGCAAGCGAAGGTGTTGGCGGACGAAGGTCGCCTGATTGTGGGATGGGCTCACGCTCAAGTAGTTGCGCTGGAGAGTCTCCCAGTGAGATGCTTCAGGTGCTACGGCATTGGTCACACCAAGTTTGCGTGTGACTCCAAGGTCGACCGTAACACGCTGTGCTTCCGGTGCAGCGCGCCAGGTCACATAGCCGACACCTGTACAGTGGAAAAGCCTCACTGTGTGGTATGTGCAGAGGCTAAACTCCGGCACGACCATTATGTGGGATCGAGGATGTGCAGGCCCCCTGTCACGAAGCCCAAGATGGCCCCGTGGTCAAGGGCCCC
This sequence comes from Eudonia mercurella, assembly GCA_963082485.1. Taxonomy (NCBI): domain Eukaryota; kingdom Metazoa; phylum Arthropoda; class Insecta; order Lepidoptera; family Crambidae; genus Eudonia; species Eudonia mercurella. The sequence continues at coordinate 128,993 of CAUJAO010000079.1, forward strand.
TGTAGCGTCGAAAAACGCAGTGCGCCATGCGCCAATGGAGACGGACAAGCCAACGGGACCAAATGTCAGCACAGCCTAAGACCGTTCTGCAGTCGAACCTCAACGGCGCAGCCAATGCCCAGGACCTCATGATCCACCAAATGGCGGAGATGGGCGTAGACGTGGCCATTGCGGCGGAGCCATATTTCATCCCTGCAAGGACGAATTGGATTGGGTCTACCGACAGAAAAGTTGCGATTACCACCTTGGCCAACTCCATCTTGGCCCCAATATCTCTGCGAGAGCGGGGCGAGGGATACGTTGCCGTTTCATGGGGGGAGATCGCACTTGTGGGGGTGTATTTCTCGCCGAATCGCGGTCGCAGAGATTTTGTTGAGTACGTCGGTAGAATTCAGGGTGTCGTCCGCAGACTAGCTCCGCTGCAGGTAATTGTGGCCGGCGACTTGAACGCCAAATCCAGGTCCTGGGGCTGCCCTGTGACCACCAACAGGGGAGAAGTCGTTGAGGACTTCTGCGTGGAGGCTGGCTTGGTCCTGTTGAACAGGGGGAACGTCAGCACATGCGTGAGGTGGCAGGGGGAGTCAATCGTGGACGTCTCGTTTGCGACCCCCGCCATAGCCTCACGTGTGTCAAATTGGAGGGTGCTGGAGCAGGACACATTAAGTGATCACTTATACGTGTCATTCTGCATATCCGGCCCCCCAATAACTGGCCTTACCCCCCAGCAAGGGGTCCGCACGGCGCGATTCAGGCGCTGGGCGCTGACGCGCCTAGACAGGGACGCTGCGGTAGAGGCGGCGATGGTTGAGGGTTGGCTGCCACCCCCACCTGATGAAATGGACGTTGACCAGTGGGCGGTCGACTTCCGTAAGTCGCTAACGAGGGTTTGCGACGCCGCCATGCCCCGGGTCAAGGATCGTCCGCGACAGCGTGCCGTCTATTGGTGGTCGACGGAGATAGCCAGTCTCCGCGCCGCTTGCACACACGCAAGACGCCTCTACCAGAGGTACCGTAGAAGAAGGAGACGCGTGCCGGAAGAGGAAGCGGAGCGTTACAGCCGCCTCAATCTGGCCAGATGGGAGCTAAAGGTGGAAATTCTGAGGGCGAAAACCCTGGCATGGGAGGAGTTCCTGGCCGATCTGGATAGAGACCCGTGGGGGCGCCCCTACCGCTCAGTCCGTAATCGGATGCGGAATTCGGCGCCTCCCACTGAGTCGTTCCAGCCGGAACTCCTGACCCGAGTGGTAGAGACCTTGTTCCCTAATCGGGTGTTTGAGGTAGCACCCTTCGTTGCTCCGGAGCATGACGCAGAGATAGACCCACAGTCCATCCCGCGGGTCACAGATGGCGAGATGGAGATGGCTATAGACCGCCTCCGTCGGAAGAAGAAGGCTCCGGGCCCGGATGGGGTACATGGGAGAGTTCTGGCTCTTGCCCTCGACCATATCGGATCTAAATTCGTGAAGCTGCTGGATGCCTGCCTGCATCAGGGCAGATTTCCGAAGAGTTGGAAGGTGGGGAAGCTCTGCCTCCTGAAAAAGGACGGGCGGCCGCCGGACTCCCCAGCAGCCTATCGCCCCATTGTCCTTCTCGACGAAACGGGAAAGCTATTTGAGAGGGTCGTAGCATCCCGTATAGTTGAGCACTTGGACAATGTGGGCCCTAACCTGGAAGAGGTGCAATTTGGCTTCCGCCGTGGAAGGTCCACGGTGGACGCCATCCTGGCGCTCAAGAGAGCTACGGAAGAGGCCGTAGGAAGAGGGGAGAGGGTGCTAGCGATATCGTTAGATATCGCTAACGCATTTAACACCCTCCCCTTCAGTGCGATCATCGAGGCCCTAAGGTACCACAAGGTACCATGGTACTTGAGGAGAGTAGTCGAGGACTATCTCAAAGATAGGTCCGTAGTTTTTGTTGAGCCAGGTGGTGCTCGGATCCGGACACACAACATGGTGTGCGGCGTTCCGCAGGGGTCGGTTCTCGGGCCGCTCCTGTGGAACTTAGGGTACAACTGGGTCCTAAGGGGGAATCTTCTCCCTAGGACGAGTGTAGTCTGCTATGCAGACGACACTCTAGTCACGGCAAGGGGCCGTGACTACCAGGAAGTATCACGAAGGGCGGCTGCAGCTGCAACACTGGCGGTCACAAGAATCAGACTGTTGGGTTTGGAGGTGGCGCTGCCGAAAACCGAGGCCATCCTCTTCCATGGTCCTCGGGGCAGGCCCCCCAGTAATGCCCATGTGCGGGTGGACGGTGTCCCCATCAGGGTCGGGTCCCAGATCAAGTATTTGGGACTCACCCTGGACAGTCGTTGGTCTTTCGAGCCGCATTTTGCCAATCTCGCTCCGAGGGTGGTCGGAGCAGCGATGGCCTTGGCAAGACTCTTGCCCAACGTAGGCGGACCGGGCGATAGCTGCCGCAGGCTATACGCCGGTATGTTGAGGAGTATGGCCATGTACGGGGCCCCAGTTTGGTCGGACGCCCTGTCTAGGAGGAACGTTGCCAACCTGCGTAGACCGCAGAGGACAGCGGCTATCCGAGCCATCCGGGGGTACCGTACAGTGTCATTCGTGGCGGCTACGGCCATAGCTGGCATGCTTCCCTGGGAGCTCGAGGCCAAGGTGTTAACTGAGGTCTACGAGCTCCGCGCGGAGTGGAGAGCCAGGGGGGAGAGACCCGCGCAAGCGGAAGTAGAGGGAGCAAGGCGCGAAGCCTATGACATGGCGGTGTGGCATTGGGAGGAGAGACTGGCAACCCCAGAAGCCGGAGCCCGCACGGTCGAGGCGATTCGCCCTGTTCTGCAAGAGTGGATGGACAGGCCCCATGGGGGGATGTCCTATAGACTGACGCAGATACTTACCGGGCATGGGTGCTTCGGTAAGTATCTGTATCGGATTGGACGGGAGGAAACCCCGATGTGCCACCAGTGTGGTGACGAAGAGGATACCGCGCAACATACCCTCGAGGTGTGCGGTGCCTTCGCGTCACAAAGGCGTACGCTGGAGATG